>JALXFT010000745.1:0-46436 GCA_023376895.1 Aspiorhynchus laticeps
GCACTGCAAATCTTCGTAGATTTAATCTCTTAGCCCTCGTTTTTGCTTTTTCACATAACTTGTACGTATACATTACATTTCAGTTATCACTAAACACAGCTACTATCATGGCGCCCATCCTTCAGTTGTTGAAAGACACACTTAAATGACGTCGCTGTTGCCAGGCTTATGTCACTTCTGAGTTCCTTCTTCCACTTCCAGGTGTGAAAACTCCTAACGGTGTCTGAGGCTGAACTAATGTTCTGCTAAGCATCTCCTTCTTTGTTCCACTGAAGACAGAAAGTCATGAGGGTTTGGAACAACATGAGGGTGAGGAAATCCTGACAGAATTGTCTTTTTTTTGGGGTGAACTAGGTAGGGTTGCACCAGTCATTCATAAGTTCTTACTTAAATTAGAACGTTAAATCCACACTAGAGGCTTAGTAACTACTAGCTAGTTTGTAACTAAATCTATACAGTATTCGGTTGCACCAGTGGTTCAGAAGGCAGTACGTATCTAGTAGTTTGTAAGCTCTCTGTAAAGTAATGCGTAGTCGCATAATATGACGCTTACCCAGGGGCGTAGAATTAGGAGGGGACGCTAGGGACGTGTCCCTACCAATATCCAGCCACTACCAAACTGTCCCTAGCAATAATTTGGATCAAACAATCAAATATATGAATGTTTTTGTCATTTCAGACGCATCTAAAACGTCATATCATTGATATTACCTAAGAAATTTAAAATAAATACGTTAGAAATCTTCACGCTTTCAAGGACGCGCATTTAATACATGGGCGGAATGTAGTCGCACACCGGACGAGCACAGCGCTCACAGGTATTGCACCCAATTCAAGACAGCAGTCCAAAACAGTTAATATAAAAGCCCACTTCAGGAATGAACTAAGTTGCATCGATGAGTTTGAAGTATGGTGTTTGTTTGACAAACAGAGCAAGCGGAAAGAGAAAGCGCAATCTATGGCTATTATTAGCTCCCTATATAAAGCATACGGACAGAAAGACAAACGTTGCGTGGAAAGATACATGATCTTTCAGCATAGGATAAAGTCATGAATATCAACAATAATTTGGGACAAATGTAATGTGATTACATTTTGAAATTGTGAAACTCGTGTATTAAATAAATTCAATGCACACAGACTGAAGTAGTTTAAGTCTTTTGTTCTTTTAATTGTGATGATTTAGGCTCACATTTAACAAACACCAATTCAATCTCAACAAATTAGAATACTTCATAAGACCAATAAAAAAACATTTTTAGTGAATTGTTGGCCTTCTGGAACGTATGTTAATTTACTGTATATGTACTCAATACTTGGTAGGGACTCCTTTTGCTTTAATTACTGCCTCAATTCGGCGTGGCATGGAGGTGATCAGTTTGTGGCTCTGCTGAGGTGGTATGGAAGCCCAGGTTTCTTTGACAGTGGCCTTCAGCTCATCTGCATTGTTGGGTCTGGTGTCTCTCATTTTCCTCTTGACAATACCCCAGGTCTGGTGAGTTTGCTGGCCAGTCAAGCACACCAACACCATGGTCATTTAACCAACTTAACCAACTTGGTGCTTATGGCAGTGTGGGCAGGTGCCAAATCCTGCTGGAAAATGAAATCAGCATCTTTAAAAAGCTGGTCAGCAGAAGGAAGCATGAAGTGCTCCAAAATTTCTTGGTAAACAGGTGCAGTGACGTTGGGTTTCAAAAAACACAATGGACCAACACCAGCAGATGACATTGCACCCCAAATCATCACAGATTGTGGAAACTTAACACTGGACTTCATGCAACTTGGGCTATGAGCTTCTCCACCCTTCCTCCAGACTCTAGGACCTTGGTTTCCAAATGAAATACAAAACTTGCTCTCATCTGCAAAGAGGACTTTGGACCACTTGTCAACAGTCCAGTTCTTCTTCTCCTTAGCCCAGATAAGACGCCTCTGAAGTTGTCTGTGGTTCAGGAGTGGCTTAACAAGAGGAATACGACAACTGTAGCCTTGACACGTCTGTGTGTGGTGGCTCTTGATGCCTTGACCCCAACCTCAGTCCATTCCTTGTGAAGTTCACCCAAATTCTTGAATCGATTTTGCTTGACAATCCTCATAAGGCTGCGGTTCTCTCGGTTGGTTGTGCATCTTTTTCTTCCACACTTTTTCCTTCCACTCAACTTTCTGTTAACATGCTTGGATAGAGCACTCTGTGAACAGCCAGCTTCTTTGGCAATGAATGTTTGTGGCTTACCCTCCTTGTGAAGGGTGTCAATGACTACGTTTACATGGACATCAATACTCCGATTTTAATACGATTAAGACAATACTCTGATTAAGAGTCTACCATGTAAACAGAGATTTTTGATTACCTTAATCTGGCTAAAGTCATAATCGAAGTTAACACAAATCTAATTAAGATGTGGAGTATTCCTATTTCAGTCGCATTATCGAGGTGCAATATAGACATGTACACACCTTAATCACATTATTACTGCCTAAACACTTCACTCTGCGACTGGATTCAAGATTTCCTCACCGGCAGACCTCAAGTGGTGAAGGTAGGCCAGTACACCTCAAACTCCATCACCCTGAACGTAGGAGCCCCGCAGGGTTGTGTCCTGAGTCCCCTGCTCTACTCTCTCTACACACACGACTGTGTGTCCTCTCACAGCTCCACTTCTATTATCAAATTTGCTGATGATACTGTGGTTCTGGGCCTCATTTCCAACAATGATGAGACCGCATACTTGGATGATGTGGAGAGACTAACAGCATGGTGGCAGGACAACTGTCTCTCTCTGAACGTGAGCAAAACCAAAGAGCTGATTGATAAGATATTAGCTTTTAAATCTTGTAATAGTGTATACTATAAAATTACTTGGAAGAATTTCAAATATATAACTTCAAATATATTAGCCTTCATCTCACTTTCTCTCTCTCGCACACACACACACACACACAGGGTGACCACCTGGCAAAAGATCTGTTGCGGGACAGTAGATCGTTTTGAGGGACACGTGTGAGACAGATACATTTACTACTATTATGCTATGTAAATACAGATTTACATCCGTTGTCATATGCGCTTATATATTTCTGAACACGCACATGTAAGCAAAAGAAAGCGCGTCCGTTTTGTGTGAGAGTGAAGAAAATCCACCTGCGTGAGAAGAGATTTGCGCTCGCGCATTTTAATGCGCCCTCGCATTACAATAATGCACTCTGGACATTTGTCATTAAAATAACACCATAGAAACCGTCTCAAACGATCTATTAAAATGAGAAGAAAGTCGTGCCTGAAAGCTGCATATTTTTTTTTGCTTTCTGCTTTACCACCTAGATAAATAACATGCATATTTTTTTTTTTATTGGTTAAAATGAATGGAGAATATCGTGTTTTTCCGTCACCTTAACACACACACACTCACACGCACACACACACAATACTATAGGCTTATCTGTTGCTGCAAAGTACTACAGAACAATCACAATGTATGACAACAATAACACCAACACAATAATTTAGACAAAAAGTACTATTCATTATACTGAGTTCCAGTTTCGTTATTTAATTAATTAACTGTAGTCCATCTACCCCTACCGTCTCCATTCTTAGCTAATGGACATCTTACCTTGTGAAAAACCGTATGTCCTTGTCCGAGGAAGCAAACCGATGAATTCCAAAGCGCTGATTAATTGTCAGCTTCTGAACTTGTTCCCTCAGCCTGCGGATCTCCTCTCTGAGAGACATATTGTCATCTAGAGCTAAATCGACAGCTGTGGGATCTGGAGCCGAAGCGTAGTCATGGTCCATGCAAACCTCATCATTGTCAACCGCTGTGTCATCCTCCAACACCGGTGGCGGCGGTCGCTCCCTCCTCTCCCACACTCCCGGTCTTGAAGTGGGTAAGGTGAAATCGTTCCACTCGAACAAAGATGGAACAGCTCCCTTGACTAATAGCCGTCTCCCCTTCTCTGTCTGTGGCTCATGAACATCCTCTTTTTTGAAGTGCCGGCTACATACAAACGATCTCAACGACGTATGGGGAGTAACTTTGAAGTTGTCCCTCCTTATAGCGACAAGCCATTTTCGCCTAGATTCCGCATCCGATGGAAAAGTATGAAAACTAAGTGCACCATTGTACTTACTGGAAGCCTGACACAGCGGTACACAACAATGTTCAGCTGTAGTGCTGCTGGTTCGCTGAAATTTAAATGTTTTTTTAGCAGACATCGTCCTCAACTGGTACACAAATCCCCTCAGCGGTATGACAGCGGAAGTGGCTCAGCTGGCTGAGATTTTAGCAGAAGTACGTCATCGCCTCCTTGTGCATATAACCTATTTAAATAGGATAATCTCGTACCATATTGACATAAAAATACAAAGAGTAAGTAATTTCTTGTTATTAACAACATGAAGTGCATTAAACATTATTTTACATCAAGGTTTCCCAAACTGGTGTTTGTGAAGGAACTGCAGGGGGGTTATGAGTTTAATGAAAAGCTAATAATTAATTAAATCCTTTTTTTATTTTTATTAAAATAAATCATTTTAAAGTCAATCACAATTATGTGATCATAACCAACACAAGAGAACATGTACTTATTAAAATATTTATTTTAAAATCTCAGGGGTATTTTAAGTAAATATATTAGGTCAAAGATGACAAAAAGTTTGTGAATTTGTGCATTTTGATGTGTTTGAAAGTCGTTACATGGTTAAATAACCTACAGGGATTTCAAATAAAAATGAATGTATATTTGATTGGTTTGTCGATAGACCTAGTTTTTTTATATATATATATCATTTATTATTATTATTTGTTTAAACTTGTTGGAGTGGTGAGTTGCTTATATTTGACTATTTTATAAAGTCCCTGCCTTTTAAAAAAACAAAATGTAACACAAAGATATAGGCTGTAAGCAGGGCCGTTGCTAGTGGGGTGAAAGGTGGTGACAAATTCTAGGGGCCCCCACCGCCCAGGGGGCCCCACAAAATCCAGGAATTATACTATATAGGCCCATGTTCTGTGAATAATTCTAATATTTTATTAGTTGTATAACTGAGATATTATGAAAACCACAAAAATGCATGCAATTTGGTTCCATGCTTGTATATTGTACAGTATATGATATGTATGTGTGGGGGACCCACATCAATATTTTTTCAGGGGGCCCCCAATCCTCTAGCTACGGCCCTGGCTGTAACAATGAATACATAAATAAAATGTGTCAGGGCTTGACATTGTGACAATTGTGTTGTATATAATTGATTATGAAGCAATATTCTCATCAGAGTTCAATCAGCTTTGACATATTTAAATATGCATATTTGTGATATTTTTACCTTTATAAAGGGTATTTTCCCCTTATATTTTTAAATATATGCTTCATCTTTCATTTTAAATTCTTAATTTTGATCATTAAATTAAATTAGAATAAGACACTATAGGGATGTTACCAATCAAATGTAATAATTTAAACTAAATAATTTACATTAAATAATGTTATGAGATTGTTTTAAATATTTTTTTGAATATACAAATAAGAAATGTTGGAAAGAATGACACTTTTAAACAAACTAAACTGCCAGTAGGTGGCGGCAGGTGATAAGCGGTCTTATTAAGCGAGTCATTGAGTCATTCAAACGATTCGTTCAAACGACTGATTCATCAAGAATGAGCCAGTTGTTTATGAATGGGTCATTGAATCTTTGACTCAACCGATTCGTTCAAAACGCTGAATCATTCAGTAATGAAAACACGATTGAGTGTTGAGATGAGGCGAAGTGAGGTTATGGTTCTGCTGTGATATTTGAATGCTGAAACAACAAAAACAGTCAATATTACATCTAAAATGTAAGTGATTTAATATTAATTACTTGTTTAGTGAACTGTCATATGCAGTGGTGTAGTGGAGGGTATACGCAGGTATACGGCGTATACCCACTTCTTTATCAGTTGGCATTCCGTATACCCGCTTCTAAATCTCCTCTGATGCGCGTCCTGCACTAGGCAAATCACGACAGTCCAGCATATGAGTAACTAATCTAATCACATGTGAATAAATGCAAATATTCTCTAAAAACATTCAGTAAAGACAGTAATGCGGTCAGGAACGAGACGTAAACACTCTCATGCAGTGTATGTTTCTTTTATTGATAGTTTTCACGTGACGTCACACTCGTATAGGAACGCCCCCCTGGCGGGAAAAACCAAGCTTTGCTCCACTGACCGCCAGCTATTTTTATGCAGTTTGCGTCAAGTAATAATGTAGTAAAACACAGATATTAAAAGGCGAGATTCAGTGGACACCTTATTGATGATGTATATTTTGTACAGGCAAGAAGATGAAGCCAGAATATAAACACAAAGTGCTTCCCATAGAAAACCATTAGAAGGAAAACACTGAACCATTACATTTACATTTAATCATTTAGCAGACGCTTTTATCCAAAGCGACGTACAAATGAGGAGAACAATAGAAGCAATCAGACCATCGAGAGAGCAACAGTATACAAGTGCCATGACAAGTCTCTGTTAGTCTAGCACAGTACACGTAGCTAGGAATTTTTATTTTTTTTAAATATAATAGGTAAGTGTTAGTATTAGTTAGTCAGGTGCTGGCGAAAAAGATGTGTCTTTAGATGTTTTTTGAAAATGGCTAAAGACTCAGCTGTTCGAATTGAGATCGGGAGGTCATTCCACCAGCTGGGCACAGTCCAGGAAAAGGTCCGTGAGAGTGATTTGGTACCTCTTTGGGATGGCACCACAAGACGTCGTTCACTTGCAGAATGCAAGCTTCTGGAGGGCGCATAAGTTTGAACTAGCAAGTTTAGGTATATTGGTGCAGTGCCAGTTGTGGTCTTGTAGGCAAACATCAGTACCTTGAATTTGATGCGAGCGGCTATTGGTAGCCAGTGTAACCTGATGAAGAGAGGGGTAACGTGAGCTTTTTTCAGCTCATTAAAGACCACTCTGGCTGCTGCATTCTGGATCAGTTGCAGAGGCTTGATAGTACATGCGGGAAGGCCCGCCAAGAGAGCATTACAATCTTTCCAGTCTGGAGAGAACAAGAGCTTGGACAAGGAGTTGTGCAGCTTGCTCTTGCAGGAAGGGCCTAATCTTCCTAATGTTGTATAAGGCAAATCTGCAGGACCGGGCTGTTGTAGCAATATGGTCTGTGAAGCTTAACTGATCATCGATCACAACTCCAAGGTTCCTGGCAGTCCTGGAAGGAGTTATGGTTGACGAACCCAGCTGTATAGAGAAGTTGTGAAGTGATGGGTTGGTGGAGAACACGAGCAGTTCTGTCTTAGCAAGATTGAGCTGAAGGTGATGGTCCATCATCCAGCTAGAAATGTCACTCAGACAGGCTGCAATGCGATCAGTTACCGTCGGATCATCTGGTTGGAATGAGAAGTAGAGTTGAGTGTCATCAGCATAGCAGTGGTAGGAAAAGCCATGCTTCTGAATAACCGATCCTAATGACGACATGTAAATGGAGAAGAGAAGTGGTCCAAGCACTGAGCCTTGAGGAACTCCAGTAGCAAGAAGTTGTGACTTTGAAACCTCACCCCTCCAAGACACCCTGAAGGACCTATCTGAGAGGTAAGACTCGAACCACAGGAGGGCGGTTCCTGAGATGCCCATCTTTCTGAGGATGGACATGAGGATCTGGTGGTTAACTGTGTCAAAGGCAGCAGACAGATCCAGCAAGACGAGTACAGAGGATTTGGAAGCTGCTCTTGCCAGTTTCCCAGCCGCAAATAGAGATCACAATTCTCCCACAATTCTGAACAGACAACTAAACAAAATAGCCTGTAGTTTACTAGAGGTTCTGACAAAATGTCAGTTGCTGCAGTCTATTTATATGTATTTATTGCAAAATCTGCAACTCTTCTCCATTAAGAGGACTGCGTTCATATTCCGGCCTCATCTGTTTGCCTGTGTAAACTATGCATCATTAATATGGTGATTACTGAATTTGATCTTTTAATATTACTGTTTTAGATATATTATATTAAGGTACTTTTAAGTGTTTTTACAACGTTTGTCGCACTGTTTATGATTGAAATATTGCCGCGGGAGCTTAATATGGATTGCAAATGGCCAAAACTTGCATTTTGTTCAGAAATACATTTGTTTTATTCTTTTGAGAGATGATCTAAATATTTGCGGCTGGGAAACTGATGAAAAATTGACACGCTTGTGCTGCAATTCTATGGATGTTTTGCCCTCCAGGTCTTCGAGCCGGTCACGTGACTGAAAACTATCAATAGGCTACTCGAAGCCGGATGGCCTCTCGTGCAGAAAGAAGTACTAACTTACGAGTCAGATGTGCAAGAATCCAGCTATTGCTGTAGCCAAAGCTAGCTAAGCTGAATAAAAAAAGAATAGTGAAGACAGTAAACACATGATTGTGACAATATATGGTTTATGTGTGTTTTTCAAGTCATCTCCAGGTAATAAAAAAGCATCTGATTCTGAATAATGCAGTGCTAATTGATAGCATTTATTACACTTGGCAATAGATTTAGGCTACTAGGCTATAAAATATATATTCTGCCTTATTCTGTGATAAAAATGGGGGGAAAATGTAATAGCCTATATAGGCTAAACAAATCATAAAATTGTCATTAGGAAAATACAGGAAAAATATGATAAATTATTGGTTATTGTCGCAGTGTATTTGATTTCTCAGCCGATTAAAAGCAAGAGGTAATAATTAATAAATAGTAATAAAACCTATCAATTAGACAAAAAAGTTATTATATTTGACATTTCTGTCCCCCTCACTTCTGAACTGATTGAGAATCACGATGTTTTGTTTGTTTCAAATAGAGATCACAATTCTGAACAGACAACTAAACAAAATAGCGTGTAGTTTACTAGAGGTTCTGACAAAATGTCAGTTGCTGCAGTCTATTTATATGTATTTATTGCAAAATCTGCACCTCTTCTGTGGATAATATTATTTTCATAATGATCCTTACTCAAGCAGCAGAAGTTAAGTGACCGTGTGCAAATATTACAATAGTGAACTAAATATGCAAGACTAGTTTACATGTCACTGTTTGACACAGGTCGTTCATCCTTTGCCGGTGTTGTCCGGGCCTTTTAACCCCTTAACTGTCACCCCCATTTTTGAAAATTCACGAGAAAGTGCAGTATCCAAACTTAAATTATTATAATTCATGAACGCTTTTGAATACAGACCTAAGGTTGGTCTCTTTTTAAAGAAGACAATTAGCAGATTATTACAGAAGTGAAATAATTTAATAAAATTAAAGTATTAAAAAGTTATAGAAGTTTAAATTTACTGTAAAGAAAATGTATTATATTATTTTTATTATATTTTATATAAAATAAATATTTAAAAAAATAGTTAAAAATCCAAAATTGCTATAAAATGAAAGCCATATCTACATAAGTTGTGTTCCAAATTTGAAGTTGATATAAAAAAATTGAGGTTCATATGCAATTTTGTTTAGGCGTTATACCAAAAACAGCCACCGGGTGCCATTGAAACGCCATTGAATTATTTTTTTTTTGCATTTCTGTCACAAATCTATCAATTTCTCTCTCAATATTACATCTATAACAAAATAACCACCAAATATGGAATCTTGAGACTCAGACCTTTCCAACGATATGTATTTTGTCAAGATTATAAAAAGTTTTGATTCTAAAAGACCGTAATACATTTTGTAATATGACACCGCCGCTAAGGGGGAGGAGACCGCCAAAACATTTTGAAGTACCATTTCTATGGTAACGCAATGTCCGATTTCAAAATGGTTTTCACAGGATGAATTTTGAGATTTTAAGCTTTCAAATGGTATATAACTTATGATGATTGCTAAAACATGTGATGGGGAAAAAGGCAAGGATATAAAGACGTTTTGTGACAAAGGTCAGAACTCCCGTTATGATGTTGATTTATCATAGACGCTTGGTGCACTCTTGTCATAAATGAATCTATTACTGTTCCTACATAATTTGTAACAACAAAAAATGGTAATATATCTATTTAGGAGACTTAGACCTTTCCAATGATGTATAGTTTGTCATGATTACATTAGAATTTAAGTGTAATATAGTGAAGTAAACTTAGGCATCCCGTATACGGGACGGTGACAGTTAAGGGGTTAAAAATAAAATTGGGGGCATAAATTAAGAGTATACCCACTTCTCCAGGCACCACTACACCACTGGTCATATGAAATCAGTGTCACATTTTCAGTCGTGATGGTATTCAGCACTCTTGGTCGTGTGATGTTGCTTAACTGTATCATGTTATAAAACTCTACATTTCTAAATTTTACCGCAGTATGTTAACTGAGTTTAACTCACTTTGTGTTTGCTGCGCTCATTTGTTTCTCCTCGAGAGAGGCAGCGCAGCCTTGTTAGTTAGCGTCATTACATTATGCACTATCGATCGCCATTTAGACTAAATGATGAAGAATCATTATCGCGTTTTGGTGATTGTTATTGGCGTTTTAATCAGGCTAGGCTACTTGTCCGGTCGGGCAAGTAAAATTATCTTTCAGTTGGCCTTTTAAAAAATCCACTTGTCCCGGATAAGCGGACAAGCGTTGATGTCGAGCCCTGCGCTGTGTGTTTAGACTGCTTCAGTAGGCTATATATGTCCAATCTTTACGACTCCTCTGTTGTATTGCGTCAGTGGAGTACACGTCAATTCTTTCTCGTTTTTTGTCCCTTTAATTCAAAATTAGTGATATTATGCATTGCAATGAGGTTGATCTCATTCGTGCCCCCCTGAAAAAATAAAATGCCCGTCCGTGAATTTGTGTCTGGCGCCGGGTCTGCACCAGACTAATAACTGCTCTTTGTGTTAATGTCCACAAGACTGTCTGTATATAAGTAGGCTATTTTAAAAAGGAAAATTTAAAAGATGAAAGAGGAATTAGGGATTATCAATAATTTATGAATAATTTATTGCTATTGTGGAAATATGTAATCGTGTAATACATAAAAAAGTAACTGTAGTCTGATTATAGGTATTTTATAATGTAATTTAATTAATTACAAGTACTTAATTTTTGGAATCTGATTACATAATCCAGATCACATGGAAACTGATAATACAAATTAAAAAATGTACATACAGCTGCTTTAAAGTGCCATGCAAATAATATTATGCACTATACAGTACATAATAGAGTAACTGTTGTAATAAACTCAAGACATAACTAGGTTATGAATTTATTAAAAAAAAACTAAAAAAGGACAATTCAATCAACAGTTGTAATACCAATTAAAACAACTGACATACGGTATTCCAAAATCTACCTACTACAACCCAGAGTAAAACTAAATTAAGGAAGTCAATGTAAACAGATGTAACAAATGTAAAAAAAAAAAAAAAAAGAATAACTCCTTAGTCCAGTAAAACTTTGTTTATGATTTCCTCAGTGAATAAACGTACCACCCAATTATGGAGTTCCCACATACAGTGGCATGCGAAAGTTTGGGAACCCCTTGTAGAATCTGTGAAAATGTGAATAATTTTAACAAAATAAGAGAGATCATACAAAATGCATGTTATTTTTTATTTAGTACTGTCCTGAGTAAGATATTTTACATAAAATATGTTTACATATAGTCCACAAGACAAAAAAAATAGCTGAAATTATTCAAATAACCCCCTGCAAAAGTTTGGGAACCCTTGGTTCTTAATACTGTGTGAGGTTACCTGGATGATCCACGACTGTTCTTTTGTTTTGTGTTGGTTGTTCATGAGTCCCTTGTTTGTTCTGAACAGTTGAACTGAGCACTGTTCTTCAGACAAATCCTCCACGTTCTGTAGATTCTGCAGTTTTCCAGCATTTTTGCATATTTGAACCCTTTCCAGCAGTGACTGTATGATTTTGAGATCCATCTTTTCACACTGAGGACAATTGATGGACTCAAACACAACTATTAAAAAAGGTTCAAACATTCACTGATGCTCCAGAAGGAAACACGATGCATTAAGAGCCGGGGGGTGAAAACTTTTGAACAGGATGAAGATTTCCAACTTTTTTCTTTTGTTGAAATATATATATTTTTTCCATTTATTACTGCCCTTCGGAAGCAACAGAAGATACTTGCATGTTTCCCGGATGAGAAATTAAGTACAATTTACCTTGATCTTCAAATTCAAAAAGTTTTCACCCCCCGGCTCTTAATGCATCGTGTTTCCTTCTGGAGCATCAGTGAATGTTTGAACCTTTTTTAATAGTTGTGTTTGAGTCCATCAATTGTCCTCAGTGTGAAAAGATGGATCTCAAAATCATACAGTCACTGCTGGAAAGGGTTCAAATATGCAAAAATGCTGGAAAACTGCAGAATCTACAGAACGTGGAGGATTTGTCTGAAGAACAGTGCTCAGTTCAACTGTTCAGAACAAACAAGGGACTCATGAACAACCAACACAAAACAAAAGAACAGTCGTGGATCATCCAGGTAACCTCACACAGTATTAAGAACCAAGGGTTCCCAAACTTTTGCAGGGGGTTATTTGAATAATTTCAGCTATTTTTTTTGTCTTGTGGACTATATGTAAACATATTTTATGTAAAATATCTTACTCAGGACAGTACTAAATAAAAAATAACATGCATTTTGTATGATCTCTCTTATTTTGTTAAAATTATTCACATTTTCACAGATTCTACAAGGGGTTCCCAAACTTTCGCATGCCACTGTCCAAATACAAACATAAAAAAAAAAAAAAAAATGGTTAACAAAACCATTCACTCAACACAAACAAAAGTCTGGGCAGCATTTTTTTTTTTTTTTCTTTTTTGGTTTCATTAGAATATCAGAATAACGCACTTGTGGTTTTCATAACAACATGACTTACTAATATGAAAAGACAAATAATGTTATATATTTAGTTATATAAATACATCAAAATAGGTTAAAATTGCTGTAAAAAAAACATTCTTAGGTTACAAAAACAATGCCAAATAAAAGCCTGTGTACAAACTTCAATAATTTAAACATAAAAAAGCAAGTACTCTCACATCATGTTCCAGCCCTGATTACAGTATTCTTTTACTTTAGTTTCACACAATTTATTTTGTCCATTTTTTCCAGCATCAATGAGTTATTATGCTGGGAATAATTCACAAAAATGTATAAATACTATAAAAAATGTATGACAGTAAATCTTAAGAATAAGTTAGTGATAAGCGATTTACATTATTTACAGAACTGATTAGAGACTTCTGTGCAAATGAGACAGGAGTGGCAGGTATGGAGTAAAACAATATACAGAAGTCACACAGCAGGTGCCAGTCAGGAATGAAGGTAAGGCTTTGAAATGTCTGCATTTGCCAATCTTAGTCAACATCACTGAGGTCGCTAATAGGTTCATCTTGGACTCGATTCAGATGGTTTATGGCGCGGTTAAAGGCAGTCTGAACAGCCTTGCGGATGGCTGAGCTGCGGCCCTCCATAATTTTTATCTTGTCGATGGTTTTGTCAATACCAAGAGGAACCATCTTGGATTTAGGAAGCCACTGCCTGGACAAGGTAAAAAACACACAATAAGCCACTGCCTGGACAAGGTAAAAAACACACAATCAAATAAATTAATAGAAAAAAAAATAATAATAATAATAGATATCACTATACCTCCCCCTAGTTGACTGATTACATTAAGAACTCATTTTCTGTATTACAAATTTTCTGAAATGTTATGTGTAAATTATGTCATTAATTAAATATGCACTAATTTGCATAGATTTCTAGAACAAAAACCTGAACACTGGATGAAGTCAGGTTCAAAATAATTGTTACATTTTGTTGACATATTAGAGTCAAAGGTTATTAAAAGACCATAATTTGAATATCTCTTTTTATCACCCCATAATAAAAATAAAACATAAGTAGTGTCAAAAGCCAGATTTTTTTTATTTATTATATTACATGTTCTTTGCTTTTCTTTTTATTCAGCTCTCACAATATTAAATACATTAGTCACTACACTCTTGTGATTTAATCACTTGACTTGAATCTGCACTCAGTAATTTTTCTGCTTGCATTTAGCTGCCTATAACTCCTTTTATTTAAGCTCTTCGTCGTTTATTATGTACTTTTCTGACTTGTACAAGGCTTGCTGTTGGTCTGTTGAGTTCGGTGTTGCATGGATGCAGACTTGGACTTGCCACTTATCATATCCATTATGTTTGAACTAGTGGATTGCACATATACAGATGCATGCTATAAAATATATGCTGCTGACTAGGGCTGTGACGATAACCGCATTACCGCGGTAATGACATCACGACCGCGGTGTTAAGGTCATCACCGTACTTTTTTTTTAAGGTATTTGCAGGAGGAAGCTAGAGGTCTGCATTCCGTGGGACTCGACCAGATTTCTTGCTAGGCGGGATTAAATTCCCGAATAAAACAAGGTGGTCAGTAACTCTGATGTAATTTGAATGGGAGTGCGCGGTCTAACAATATCCCGTTCCAGACGTCCTTTCAGAACAGCATATCTGCGCTTTACTCACTCTTATCGCTCATGCGCTGCATGCACGGACCAGTGCTTTCTGTGTCATGTATTTTATTGCGGGGTCTGTTCGCGCAGCATGTGCATAACAGCCCTCAGACAGAACAGACAGGTTGTCGATGAGTGACAGAGCAGAATAAGGATGGCAAAGCAAAGTGTGGATGCGCTGTCTTTGAAGTACATTCATCTTGGACTGGAAAATGGTCAGTTTACTGCTAAGAAACCCAAGTCTGACTTGGGACATTCTTCTCAGGGATGTTAAATTGTTCAGTTAAAAAGTGATTTCATTTCGCAATGTCTACAAGCATGGGCGGCGCTAGGGAGGGGCTAGCAGGTGCTCCAGCACCCCCAAGAAAAACCATAGCACCCCCATAATAAAAGCATATCCAAAAGCTCAGAACAACTTGATGATGTAACAGAAACTATGAACTCTCTCTTTTCTAGCACTTTAGATACAGTTGCTCCTTTACGCTTAAGGAAGATTAAGGAAAAGAGTCCAACATCGTGGTATAATGAGCACACTCGCACTCTAAAGAGAGCAGCCCGGAAAATGGAGCGCAGTTGGAGGAAAACAAAACTAGAGGTATTTCGTATAGCTTGGCGGGAAAGTACCCTATGCTACAGAAAAGCTTTAAAAACTGCTAGATCTGATTACTTTTCGTCTCTTTTAGAACAAAACAAACATAACCCCAGGTATTTATTCAATACAGTGGCAAAATTAACAAAAAATAAAGCATCAACAGGTGTTGGCATTTCCCAACAGCACAGCAGTAATGACTTTATGAACTATTTTACTTCCAAAATTGATACTATTAGAGATCAAATTGTAACCATGCAGCCGTCAGCTATATTATCACATCAAATAGTGTACTATAGATCCCCTGAGGAACAATTCCACTCATTCTCTACTATTGGAGAGGAAGAATTGTATAAACTTGTTAAATCATCTAAACCAGTGGTTCTCAAAGTGTGGTACGCGTACCACTAGTGGTACGTGAGCTTCCTCTAGTGGTACGCAGAGGAATCTCTGAATTAAATATAAAATAGGCCGCGTGTCCACCAAAAGCCGCTTTTCAACCGTAGGAACTTTACCGAGGAACTAGGGACTTTGGGCTGGTACTCATTATCTTTCCACCACAGGAACCAGGATCTAAATAAAGTTCCAGGTAAAAATTTCCCCTCAGAAAGTACCTGCTTGAGAGGTATTACTTTTTCAAAGGTCCGGAACGTTCGGGGGCGGGACTTGAACGCTGAACATGCTGATTGGTTGAGTTCAAGCAGCACTCAACCAATTCGCTTTTTTTATTTTTATTACTGTCATTGTGTCATGAAATGTAGTTTTAAAAGTATTCCAGGCGAGAATGTAGTTGTTTAAAATTCAAATCTGCGGTTTATTTATAAAAACAGCGCCTATTTGAAAATGTGCTTCGCCGATTTCAGAGACGTGAGCTCCACGCGATCACCGGGCGCCCAGTGCTCATATATCCCAAGAGAGTAGCATAACCTCGGCTAGTCCTTCGTACATTTGCCGCTGGCTCTGATGTCTCTGTAGTGGTTAAACATAAGATATAATTCGTTTTGGGTAACTCTAACAGGTAATCTTTGGTCTTTATTCTTTTGTTCTATTAATATGTTAAAATGAAAATGAAAACAGGCAATGTTTGATATAATATTTCGTTTCATTGTAATGTATGTACGTTCCCTGAACTACATTCTGCGGCTATTAATATGTTTAAATGAAAACGAAAAGAGGCAGTGGTGTTTGAGATATTTGGTCTGTAAATACAGTGAGGAAGATTGCAGCAGCCGAGGCGAGCTGACTGATGTTATCAAGTACGCTGCTCTTTGCAGAATTACTGGACTTGCGTCGTTCCGTCCGCGGGAGTTCACACTCCTGAGTCTCGTGAAGTCTGAACTACCGAGGATGCAAGTCCGAGATTTGCGTACTTGGTATTAAGAAACGCGTGCAGACCTAACGTTACGTTACCAGACTATTTGCCTAATCTTCTGGGTACTTTAGACAGCGATGAAAACGCAGACAGCAACAGGTCTGGGGGGAAAAAGTTCCTGGGACATATTGTTGTTACTTGCAGCTACACATACAGCCTTTGTTATTTATTTATATTTTTAATCAAGTACTTTTTTATTTAAAAGTTAAATAAAAACTGTACTGTACTTAAATAAAGATTAAATGAAAATGTATTGTAGCTACTTAAGTTAAATAAATACTAAGTTACTGTACTTAAATGTTAAGTATGATACATTTTCATTTAATCTTTAAGTACAGTTTTTTTAACATTTAAGTACAGTACAGTTTTTATTTCACTTTTAGGTACAATATATTTTAATTTAATAATTATATTTTTTTATTTACCTGGAAGTAAACAGTGCAGTGTTAATGTTCAAACTGTGTATTTACAATGTTTTAAGAGGCTGACAATAATAAATATTCTTATTAGGAATAAAACTGACTCGTTTTTATTTTATTTTATTTTGTTAACTGTGCATAGTGCTACTGCATTTTAATATTGGCCATAATGGTGGTACGTGGAAAGCCAAATATTTTCTGAGGTGGTACTTGGTGTAAAAAGTTTGAGAACCACTGATCTAAACCAACAACATGTATGTTAGACCCTATTCCATCTAAACTACTAAAAGAGGTGCTTCCAGAAGTCATAGATCCTCTTTTGGCTATTATTAACTCATCATTGTCATTAGGATATGTCCCCAAAAACTTTAAATTGGCTGTACATTAATGCTGTGTTTTGGGAGATATGAAGTACTTTTGTACCTGTTTACCACAAAATTCCTCAACCACACCATTAGCTTGCGTGTAAAATATCACATTTTTATGAAAAAAATCACATAAATGATGATCTAAATTTGATTTAAGTGGTTTCTGGATATTGATCTAGATGTTAGGTGTTGAATTCTGCCATCTGCTGGTTAGAGATAAACCTGCAAGGATTGCAGTTTAGGAAATAAATCATTTTGACCAGCAGAGGGCCATAGAGAGCCATTCATTTGACTGGATGTGGCCAACTGCTCATATCACTACTTTAGTGATACATTTTCTGAATTTATGTATATATAAACATTAGAAAAGACATTAAAAATAAATATTATTTCAAATAGTAGAATTTGTTTGTAGTTTTTGATGCATTTTGAAATGTCTGTCACAAAATGCCACAGAAATTTGACAGAAAAATGCAACATAAGCCTCTCATTAAAAAACCACAACTTGACCCCAAAGATCTAGTTAATTACAGACCGATCTCGAATCTCCCTTTTCTGTCAAAGATATTAGAAAAGGTTGTATCCTCACAATTATATTCCTTCTTAGGGAAAAATTATATCTGTGAGGATTTCCAGTCAGGATTTAGACCGTATCATAGTACTGAGACTGCTCTCATTAGAGTTACAAATGACCTGCTCTTATCATCTGACCGTGGTTGTATCTCTCTATTAGTTCTACTGGATCTTAGCGCTGCGGTCGACACTATCGATCACAGCATTCTTTTGAATAGACTAGAAAACTTTGTTGGCATTAGTGGAAGTGCATTAGCATGGTTCAAATCGTACCTATCTGACCGCCATCAATTCGTAGCAGTGAATGAAGAGGTATCATATCGATCACAAGTGCAGTATGGAGTTCCTCAAGGCTCAGTACTAGGGCCGTTACTTTTCACGCTTTATATGTTACCCTTGGGAAATACCATTAGGAAACACGGGGTTAGCTTTCACTGTTATGCTGATGATACTCAGCTCTATATTTCTTCACGGCCTGGTGAAACACACCAAATTGAGAAACTTATGGAATGCATAGTCGATATAAAAAAACTGGATGACGAGTAATTTCTTACTGCTAAATTCTGAAAAAACAGAGGTGTAAATTATCGGACCTAAAACCCCCACAAGTAATAACCTAGAACACTGTCTAACACTTGATGGCTGCTCTGTAAATTCTTCGTCATCAGTCAGGAACCTAGGTGTGCTTTTTAATAGTAATCTCTCCTTTGACAGCCACGTTTCTAGCATTTGTAAAACTGCATTTTTTCATCTTAAAAATATATCTAAACTGAGACCTATGCTCTCAATGTCAAATGCAGAAATATTAATTCATGCGTCTATGACCTCAAGGTTAGATTATTGTAATGCTTTATTTGGGTGGTTGTTCTGCACGCTTAACCCTTATAAGCATTTTTTTTTCCTGTTTACACTAAGGACTTTTGGGGTCAATATGACCCCAGCAATTGATAGAATAATTGTAAAAAATATATAAATTTTTAATGATACAAATAATATATTTTTTTTTTTGTTTACTTCCCATCTATACATTAATGCTGTGTTTTGGGAGATATGAAGTACTTTTGTACCTGTTTACCACAAAATTCCTCAACCACACCATTAGCTTGCGTGTAAAATATCACATTTTTATGAAAAAATCACATAAATGATGATCTAAATTTGATTTAAGTGGTTTCTGGATATTGATCTAGATGTTAGGTGTTGAATTCTGCCATCTGCTGGTTAGAGATAAACCTGCAAGGATTGCAGTTTAGGAAAGAAATCATTTTGACCAGCAGAGGGCCATAGAGAGCCATTCATTTGACTGGATGTGGCCAACTGCTCATATCACTACTTTAGTGATACATTTTCTGAATTTATGTATATATAAACATTAGAAAAGACATTAAAAATAAATATTATTTCAAATAGTAGAATTTGTTTGTAGTTTTTGATGCATTTTGAAATGTCTGTTTTTACAAAATGCCACAGAAATGTGACAGAAAAATGCAACATAAGACACACCTAAAGGACAAGACTTAAGAGCCAGATTGTAGTTGTAATTAGGTGTGTGTGTGTGTGTGTGTGTGTTTGTGTGTGTGTGTGTGTGTGTGCATGCATGTGCATGAATTAGGTGTGTGTGTGTGCGTGCATGCATTGTGCATGAATGTGTGTGTGTGTGTGTGTGTGTGTGTGTGTGTGTGTGTGTGTGTGTGTGCGTCCCAACCCTTTACATCTTTGTTCTGCATCTGTGGCTGATTTTTTTTTGCCAAATTCTA
This sequence comes from Aspiorhynchus laticeps, assembly GCA_023376895.1. Classification (NCBI taxonomy): domain Eukaryota; kingdom Metazoa; phylum Chordata; class Actinopteri; order Cypriniformes; family Cyprinidae; genus Aspiorhynchus; species Aspiorhynchus laticeps. The sequence goes on from JALXFT010000745.1 coordinate 19,572, forward strand.
TAAAAAATGCTCTCTGTGTCAGTCATATCTGTGTGTGTGTGTGTGTGAGTGAGCATGTCTTTTCTACATTGCATTTGTGCTCTAGTACCAGGCCTTCCTTTCTGTGTGGAAATTTCCAGATTTATTGATTTTTTTTGAAAAAAAAAAAAAAAAAAAAAAAAAAAAAGTATTTTTTCGCATTTCCCATTCATTTTCAATTGGGGTCATATTGACCCCAAAAGACACATTTGTAAAAAAAAAAAATGACATACCTTCAGAATGACCGAATCAAGCCCAGTTTTTTTATATGAATATAGATAGATAATGTAGAAAAGTCACAAAATCTTATTCCACTGAGATGAAGGGAACCATTTTTTTAACTAAGGAGAAGTTGATTGGGGTCATAATTACAGATGGTTCAAAATGCAGCAGCTAGAGTTCTTACTAGAACCAGGAAGTATGAGCACATTAGCCCGGTTCTGTCAACACTGCACTGGCTCCCTACTAAACATCGTATAGATTTTAAAATCTTGTTAATTACTTATAAAGCCCTGAATGGTTTAGCTCCTCAGTACTTGAGCGAGCTCTTATCGCATTATAGTCCTTCATGTCCGCTGCGTTCTCAAAACTCTGGCCATTTGATAATACCTAGAATATCAAAATCAACTGCGGGCGGCAAATCTTTTTCCTATTTAGCGCCCAAACTCTGGAACAATCTACCTAACACTGTTCGGGAGGCAGACACACTCTGTCAGTTTAAATCTAGATTAAAGACCCATCTCTTTAACCTGGCGTACACATAACACACTAATACACTTCTATTATTCAAATCCGTTAAAGGATTGTTAGGCTGCATTAATTAGATCAACTGGAACCGGGAACACTTCCCATAACACATGATGTACTTGTTACATCGTAAAAAGATTGACATCTACGCTAATATTAGTCTGTTTCTTTCTTATTCCAAGGTCACTGCATTCACCAGATCAGATGGTGGATCAGAACCTAGAGACGACCTCTACAGCCCTGAACGTCAGCGGAGACCAGGACACCTAGATGAGCCCCAGAGACAGACCCCCAGTGAGGACCCCATCACCTAGACAGCCATCAGGAAAAGACCTCGGCAACCAGTTGAGCCCTCCAATCTGACTTTGTAGCAGTTGGAATTAAACTGCTGTGTTGTCTGGCCAGAGGAGAAATGGCCCCCCCGACTGAGCCTGGTTTCTCCCAAGGTTTTTTTCTCCGTTCTGTCACCAATGGAGTTTTGGTTCCTTGCCGCTGTCGCCTCTGGCTTGCTTAGTTGCGGACACTTAATTTCCAGCAATATCGTCGACTTGATTGAACAGAAACTTTTTGAATTGAACTTAGCTGGATGATGCCATCACTGAATTCAATAATGAAATGCCTTTAACTGAAAATTGAGTGTTTAATCTTGTCATTTTACATTATTGACACTATTTTCCCATTTTGATATTGTGCAGTTGCTTTGTCACAATTTGTATTGTTAAAAGCGCTATATAAATAAAGGTGACTTGACTTGACTTGACATAACAAATGAAATAAAATAAAAACATTTGACTCATTACACATGCATAAATACTGCAATGCAATACAATGTGATTTGCAGTCGCACGTAATGTCAGCATTTTATTTAAAAAATGGATCGGTTCCTTGTGTCAAGTAGGCCTGCCCCCGACTAAAGATTTTTCTAGTCAACTAGTGCACATTTATATTAAATTGATTAGTATTATAACCTACTAAACCATCCGTTAATATAGGCATTTAGGAGTATTATTCCGCCCTCATAATCAGAGAAGATTTGTTTTTTAATTGGTTTTCAAGCTTTCTGCAGATTTATTTCTTATGTCTGTGCAGGGCTCTAGACTAACTTTCTGCACTGGTTGCACTGGTGCGCCTAACTTTTTTTCTTAGGTGCACCAGCACAAAAGTTAGGTGCACCCAAATTTTCATATAGGCAATATTGGCTTGTAAATGATTAACCAACAATCTGGTCAACATAAAGTTCTTTATTTGAAGCACAATTCTACAAGAAAGGTAACTTACTGAAAAAGTGAGTTTTGGTGCTTAAAAGTGCTTCACTGAGCTGCATGTATTGTATTACATGCAAGGGTGTAGTTTTGGTTTGAACATTGGGGGAGGGGGGGGGGGGTTGAAGTGGACCCCGGGTCATGCTCCCTCTTAAGGTTAATTTATTTGTTTGTTTGCTTAAATGTTTATGTAAAATGGTCTTTTGTGCTATCCATCACACATGCAAAGTTGGTTGATTGCGTAACTGCAATAAAGTAATAGGCTAGTTAACAATTACTTGTTTACATAGGATATAATGTTTTTTGCCGGTAAAATACTAAAAATACTACTGAAACACAGTAGACTTTAATTATATGCATTTATAGTGTAATTACTACATTTTCGTGTCAATCCATGTTCATATTTTCAGCAAACAATGTGCTGTCACTTTAATTCTGTGCGGGCAGTACAGGAAAGATAGACTCGAAAGATAGAGTGCGGAAACGATCGCTGCACTGCTGCAGACGCACCACTCATGGAACGCACTACTGGACAGCAACCGCGTGCAGTGTTAACGCTCTGATCCGTTAACATGAGCGTGGAAAAAATACACACCGCATATACACTGCAAACAGAGTAATGTGAACCTGGCATTATGTGTGTGCGCTGCGAGTGTGCATGAGCGTACCGTCTCCAGGAGAGCGCTGAATGGTTAAACACTGGCAAGAATTAACAAGAAAAGCAATTTATAAACTTTAGTAACGATGCGACACTGCCTCTATTGTGCAAGAGACAATTCCTGTGTCAACTATGCAGCGTGCAGCTCGCTTATAATGCAGACGCGATGTGATTTAAAGCCATTTGCACATTTTGAGAGGGAAAGCGCGTGTGGTGATTCACACAGGCTGTTTATGAAATGATGTCTCACAGAAAGTTTAAAATTACTTTATATGTTATTTAATGAATAAATATGAATTGTACCTCACCTTCAGCATTATAATTATTTCACCCGCGCCAGACAGAGACAGAGACAGAGACTGAGACGGTGCCGCTGCATGTCGTGCCAAACCGCTCATGGCACACGCATCATCAGCTAGAGATCGTTTTTTTGAGATCTGCCTTTTTAGAGACCGCCGATCAAACATCCCAAAGCGATTATCGGCCAATAGTGATCGGTACCCGATCAATCGGAGCACCCCTATTTATCACTGACTGTTTAATTGTCCTTAAAGGGATACTCCACCCCAAAATGAAAATGTTGATGTTTTTTACTTACCCCCATGTCGTTCCGAACCCGTAAAAGCTTCGTTAGTCTTCAGAACACAATTTAATATATTTTGGATGAAAACCTTGTGACTGTCAAGGTTCAAGGTTCAAGGTTTATTTGTCACATACACAATCATACAGGGTATAATCAGTAGTGAAATGTAGATCAGGACGGGTCCGCTCAATGGACAGTGCAAAAAATAAAATAAAAATAAAAGATGATACATAACACAGGAGCATATCTATAAATCTAGGTAGGAATAAGATAAAAAATAAAATAAAAGTAATAATAATAATAATAGTACAAACAAGAAATAAAATAAGGAGTAAAATGTGCAATGAACAAAAATGTGCAATACAGTCTACTGTGGGTTTAATAAATATTAATATAACCAGGGATGTGCAAGATGAATGTGCAAACAGGTTGTACCAGGTATGTACACATAGCAGCAATGCGGATGATGGAGAATGATGGGTGTTGCAGTTAATTAAATGAGTCCTGTAGATGTTATGAGACTGAGTTTAGGAGCCTGATGACCTGAGGGTAGAAGCTCCTTCTCAGTCTCTCAGTTTTTGCCATTGACTGCCAAGTAAATTGCACTGTCAAGGTCCATAAAAGTATGAAAAGCATCGCCAGAATACTCCATCTGCCATCAGTGGTTCAATCATAATGTTAAGAAGCGACGAGAATAAATTTTGTATGGAAATAAAACAAAAATAACGACTTTATTCAACAATTAGGCACCGTAACGTCTCCTCTGTCAGCGTAGCGCCATTTTGGAGATTATTCCCTGTACGCAAAATGCATACACTCCTCTGTATCAGCTGGACCACAAGGGTGCGCTGTTTGCGTTCAAATCAGAGCGTAAATCGACGAAGAAGATGCATCCCTGTGTCGAGGCTGATACAGAAGACCAAGAAACAGAGACGTTACTGTGCATAATTTTTGAATAAAGTCTTTATTTTTGTTTTATTTCCATACAAAAATTATTCTCGTTGCTTCATAACATTATGATTGAACCACTGATGGCAGATGGAGTATTCTGGCGATGCTTTTCATACTTTTATGGACCTTGACAGTGCAATTTACTTGGCAGGCAATGGGACAGTCACAAGCCTCCCGGTTTTCATCCAAAATATCTTAAATTGTGTTCTGAAGACTAACGAAGCTTTTACAGGTTCGGAACGACATGGGGTGAAAAAACGACAATTTTCATTTTGGGGTGGAGTATCCCTTTAATGTTTGAATTTTACATTAATAAGACTATTCATTTTTGCTGCTATCAAAACTGGAATTATGAATTTGAACTGGTATGTAACATTTTGGTGTCAAAACCTTATTAGCATACAAGGTTAAATGTTTATCGTGGTCTGTAGTACAAAAAAGGAAAAGTTACAAGTTAACTGCAGATGTTCAAAACTTAGTTTGCTCAAATCCCTAAGTACGAGCAATGATAATAGTGATGTTTGACTTGGCAAACACCAATAATTGGCCTCTAAATCTCACCAGCTACGTTTGTTGTCGAAGAAGAGAACGAGGTAAAGTTTCTCTTCGGACTTGTACTGCATCTGTTCCCCAATCCGTAGAACGTCCAGCGGGGGCATTGGGATAGAAACTCCATTGTGCTGGCACCCCACTCGTGGCATGTGAGGGTCTATGATCTTTAATAAAACAAAAACATGTTACAGAAAATGAGGACAATCCTGAAAAAAGTCAAATGACTGTCATTGTTTATAAATATTACTTAGGTTATACACACAATTTACAATGACCTTTCACTTGTTATTAAATACATAGTCTATGTCAGGGGTGTCGAAACTTGGTCCTGGAGGGCCACTGTCCTGCAAAGTTTATCTCCAACTTGCTTCAATACACCTACCTGGAAGTTTCTAGTATGCCTAGTAAGACCTTGATTAGCTGGTTCAGGTGTGTTTAATTGGGTTTGGAGCTAAACTCAGCAGGACAGTGGCCTTCCAAGAGCAGGACTGGACCCCCCTTTTCTATGTGATGTATTGCTCTAGAGATCATTTTATTTTATTTTTTAATTATTCTAATAGCGCAATTTTTTATATATATATATATATATATATATATATATATATATATATATATATATATATATATATATATATATATATATATATATATATATATATATATATATATATATATATATATATATATATATATATATATACATACATACATATATACACAGTGCCGTGAAAAGGTTTTTGCCCCCTTTAGGGATGGGCGATATGGGCTTAAAAATATATCATGATATTTCTGGTATTTATAACGATATCAATGACGATAATTCAGGGAATCCTGTTTCTTTAGAGAAAAGTATTATCTTTCCTATTTTTACCCCAAATAGGGTGTTGTGAGCATTACTGAGTACACATGTAATGTAATGTATGTTTAATTCATACTGGAAATCGGAGGGCGCCCTTGCGAAGAAACTCCACATATCCATAGCAGAAGTAATACTACTGACGACGCTTCATGAAGGTATCCAGTTATCGCTGAATAGACGCACAACGGAGATAGAGAAATTTTAACTGATGAATTGAAACGTGAAGACAACAAACTCCTCATTTAGCGACAAACTCCTCCTCAATTTCACGTCCGCACACAGAAATATGTCAACAACTAGACTTTATCGTTATTATTACGGGAAGACTAATTCGTATCGTGGGGAGAATTTTTACCAGTATATCACAAACGATAAGATATCGCCCATCCCTAGCCCCCTTCCTGTTTTTTTTTTTGCATATTTGTCACACTTAAAAGATTCAGATCATCAAACAAATTGTAATATTACACAAAGATAATGGAAGTAAATACAAAATGCAGTTTTTAAATTATGATTTCATTTAAGGAAAAAAAAAAGTTGTCCAAACCTACCTGGCCCTACGTGAAAAATTAATTGCCCCCTCCTGTTAAATCATGAAAGAACTGATTAACCACATTATTTTAGAAAGCTGAGTTAAATTTCACTAGCCACACCCAGGCTTGATTACTGCCAGACCTGTTGAATCAAGAAATCACTTAAATAGAACCTGTCTGACAAAGTGAAGCATGCATCATCAATCTATTTGGGACTCCAGCGAACCACGGTCAGAGCCATTATCCACAAATGGAGAAAACTTGGAACAGTGGTGAACCTTCCCAGGAGTAGCCGGCCTACCAAAATTACTCCAAGAGTGCAACGACGAACAACATCTAAAGAACTGCAGGCCTCAAAAGGGCTTTTCACACTTGAAATTGTTAACCTTGGGTCATCCTAAACCCCGGATAAACGGAATCCTGGGTTATCTGTAATCATGTTTCACACTGCTCATACTATACCTGGGGTTAACTGTTAATCCTGGGTATTCATTAACTGACGTTTCACACTGTACCTTCCTATACCCCGGGTAAACATTCTTATTTGCATATTTGCGGTGTGTCACCGTCACTGATTGAACGAACAGCAGGCAACCTGTTTACACGGCTTTTTCTGCGTCTTGCCAGTTATTAAAAAAAAGTCGCTGCGCATGTCTTTAGCCGTTTTAAGCCTCATGAGACACAAAGGCAAGAAAACAAAGACAAAAGTACAAAAGAAAGAAAATTAAGTGAATAATACCGTCTCCTCATCACTCCAGTTCACACGCTTTCAGTCTTTTGACATTTCTTACTTTTCTCTCACCGACTGCTGTTTACACGACGCGTGTTTCCTGTTATTGACTTGACATGAGCCTCGCTGCTCAATTTCTGATTGGCTGTCTGTTGCCAAGCATCCAGCAGCAACAAGTAAACACCGCTCGGTTTCACACTGAACAAACTTAGCACCGCAATGCGGGGTTAACACCACAAATGCGGCACTAACCCTGCTCCGGAGCAAGGTTTCAAAACCCTGGGTAAAAATTACAGATTTCAATACAGAAAAATACAGAACATTTCAAATTACAGGTGTGAAACGTTTCTTTACCCGGGGTTAAAAGTGGTGTTTAGAACGACGATAACCCGAGGTTTAGTGCAGTTTGAAAAGCCTTAAAGGTTCGTCTCACATTTGCCAAAAAATATCTTGATTATCCCCAAGACTTTTGGGCAAATATCTAATGCCGGGGCATTGCCATTGCGACTTACCTATGATGAGTTCACAGCGGAGCGCAGGCATTTCACTCGTTGGATGCGTCAGCGTCACATTTGCATATAGGCCGTACTACTTGAATTCCTGATTGGTTAACAGCAAATGTCAAATATTAAATGAAACGATCAAATAACATTATTAACCAGTTAATGGCCATTTAAAATTTTCGATTCTGTTCGGAACTATACAATTGGAATTCGTTTCTGTTTGTCAAAAAAAAAAAATTCGTTCCTTGAACCGGTTCACAGGGTTCCCACTCTAAGTCAAATTCCCTGACTTTTCCCTGACTTTCACTGACTAAAAAGCTGAATTTCCATGACCTATAATGAACGGAAAAACAGGCCAATGGTGTAAGGAGCACTTTCTTTTGCTTTTTACCATTAAATGCTCTTTTTTATAACTTTTATTTTTAAACTCGGTCTTTGAAGAGGTCATTTTGTAGCCAAAGCTCCAAAAAATTAATTTTCTGGCATATTTGCCTTAGTTAACCGGTACAGCCTGGTGACTGCATTTGACTTAGTGCCAGTTGACTAGCGGGAAGGGGATGAAATGGAGCTGAAAAAATAGCCCAGGTCTCAATGCTAAGGATTTTTTCAGTGGTTAAAATTATTACTTGCCCTGTTAATATTTTCAATTAGCCTTGCCACAAAAAATAAATAAATAAATAAATAAATAAATAAAATAGTTGCTTTTATCAATTTTGATTTTTGTATTGTGATAAATAAACTTGACACCAATATTTTAGATACCATTAAAATTTTACAATTCTCGATATCAATGTTAGTACCACAGCAAAAAAAACAACAAAAAAAAAAACACTAGCCTAACTAAGAAAGTTCAAAAATTATTAAAGATAAGTGACAGCCAGTAAATAAGAACAAATGAACAAATTGCAAGTTTAAATATATAGCCCAAATGTAGAAATTTAATAGCAAGATTAAATATATAGCACAAAGGTAGAAATTTAATTTTGCTTAAGTTTTTATGTTTGTAGGTGTTCAGGTACAGAAATTGAATAATTACTAATAAAATAATATTTGCATATTCTTCACTCTGCGTTGAAAAACGGTGGCGTTTTCCTTTAATATTCTGCAGGAACACACATTCACTTTGATCATGGTCACGTCTTACTGTCATTTCTTTATCCTGTAAAAGGCGGTTATAAAGAGTCTGATATTTATATTCAGAATAACATGCTGTCCCTTTACAGTTCCTACTCTCATAAAATACATGCGCTACATGTTGACTTTTAAACCTTAATTTAACGCTCAACAACATATTTCAGCACAATGAATGTTTTTGCGCTGAGTAGCTAATAACTTGTCTCCTCTCTACTGTGTTGTTCCGTCTGTCCGACGCGCGTGTACGCGCATGCACGCGCCAGCGCTCATTCAGTAAAGATTTACTATCAGGACGGACCTTTATGCAAAAATGGAGATGCTCGCGTGAATTTGTGAAATTTACAGAAAAGCATATGACCGTAAAACTGAAAGTTTTTGCGCTGAGGACGAACACGCATCTGTCACAGCGCCTGACAGGGCAAGTCATTACGCTAATGCATTAGCTTAAAGCTTAAAATAAATAATTCTCATGTTTTGAGCAGCATGAATCACGTACTTCTCCCGCAGCACCTCATTCTGTTTCCTCCACTATTTTAGACGCATTTTGTCCATAGAAATGCGTTATTCAGTGCTGTAATTTGACACGACCGGCTGAAGTTGGACGTACACTGTGGGCAGACCCGACTAATCCATAATGAGAATATTCGATTAGTTGTTGCAGCCCTACTTTATAGGTTCGCGTGGATCAGCTGATTTCGTTGACGTCACAGGGATTCCTTGGCGCATACCATCAGAACGATCGCGAGTAAAACCGGGATCAATCACATTCGTCGGGGCAACAGAAACATAGGGGAAACAATAATACAAAGACAGCTGACACTACACAAATAGCTTGATAGGTTGGCTTATAAACATCCCCCTTATGTGGCTGCGCCACATAGATCCCCTTCCCCAGCCGATGACTTCAGAGGAGAGCGTCCCTAATGACAAGACAATGGGCTGCCACCATAGAGGAAGCCGCTTATGTTCGTGTTTGTCCGTCTCTAAAATACATCTAAATTAGGGATGCACAATATGAAAAATTTGAACCGATACCGATAACCAAGTCCTTCTCATGGCCGATTCCGATAAATTCATATTATAAATAAATATATATATATATATATATATATATATATATGTATATATATATGTATATGTATATATAATTATTATATTTATATATATATATATATATGTATATGTATATATAATTATTATATTTATAATTATATTATAATTTTCAAATAATCTGCAGTTTATGCACCCAGGAGAATACAAAATCTAAGATGCACAGATGAAACTAATATTTTAGTAGCTCTGGCCTAACTATAATAGCAAACATCAGTCCTGACTCTTCAAATGTTTTAATTTTTTTGTGTAAGGCACCACAATACTTAGTAACAGAAATGGTTTAACAGAACTATGGCTTATCTGCTTTGCAAAGAGCTTGATTGACAGGTGATCTAACCAATCAGAATGCAGAGATTATGCGCTGCTGCTATCCGCCATCTTGCCCGACAGCTACGGCCTGTCTCCATAGAAATCCATGTTAAAACGGGGTAAAAAAAGATTGACTGAATTAAAACTTTTTCAATAACTCAATATAAAAATGTGCTGAGGGTTAAGCTGTGTTGTTGATGGCTGCCACGGTAACGGTAACCTACTCCAACCCTAAACCTACCCCTTACAGTAATGCAGATGCATGAAATATTGTTGTTAAGCATGAGAAAAAGGACGAAATATTGATGTGCGCATGCGCAGTAAGCCCCGGTAGGAAAATCTGATGGGTAGGATAAAATGTCAAGACACCGGTGTTGTGCCCATTTTCGACCCCCTGCCAAATTATTACCCCTCTCGTTGAAATCGCTATCTGATTGCCTAATCCTAACCCCACCCCTAATCCTAACCCCTCTCCCACACCTACCAATACTAAGGGGGGGTAATAATCTGGCAGGGGTCGGAATTGGGCACAACATCGGCGCTGTACGCATGGCTTGCAGCGCTAAAGTTAAATGCTGAGTGTGAAATAATAAAATAATGTTAAAATGTGTGCTCTTATTCTATGGACAAAATCCCGTGAATTTAGCCCCGATCGGGAGCTTTATATGCACATGTGCACTCATCTGTTTACAATGCAGCTATAACCTCGGATCGCTTCATGTCATCTTCCACTCATTACACTATGACAGATACTTTACTGCAAAAAGACCGTCACTTCGACACTGTAAAGTGATGAAACTACAGTGCTATGTGCTTTTTAAAACCATTTTCATAGGTTTCACGTTATATTGTCGGCTTGGAAAATATGTAAATACGCATATAGCCCAGTAGCCGCAGCTGTAGCTCTTCTAGCCTAAACCACAAATCAGACAGAAGAGCACATTTACTTCTGTGGATTTAAACTTGAAAAATGGTGTGTTCCGCGGTTGAAATAAAACACTTTCTGATGTTTATTCATGTTCATTTCGTGCTTTAGGTAAATATGAAAAGACGATCGGTTCACGTGTTTGAACTGAGGCAATACAGTGATCTGTCACGACACATTAAAGAGCCACAAAACTGTATTTATTGTTTGAATTTCTTTAAAATGACAGTTTAAAAGCGGAGGGTCCTGAGACCTTGTTTCATACCAGAAGTAACCTGCTGTCTTCTCTGTCAGTGTGTTGTCAGTTTCCTCTTTGCTCTGCGATGTATTTTTCACTGCGTGAGAACATGTGTAGTGTGAGAGCGCATTGTATGTCGGGCATAGCAACAGTAACTAAGGGTGGGCAGGTTTTGCGAACGGTCAACTCATTAACAACAAATTTATATTCAAGTATTTCATGCATAAAGAAATTAATCTATTCAACATTTTTAGTGCATGAGGATGAGGAAGTTATATAGGGACTTTAAGCAACAGCTGCGAATGCAGGCAAAGCAGCTGTTCTCCCGTAGTAGACGGTTACAGTAGAACGCCACGAAGTAGCAGTTGAAGTCGCGAACGCGCAATATGACGTTGGAATACCATTGCCTTTCCAACAGTGGAGGCTGCTTAAAGTCCCTTAATACAGCTTCGCCGCGATGATGACCTTTCAAGTGAGATATAAGATTTGTTGTGTTAAAACTTGATGCCTTTTTTCCTCCTCTCAGAATCCTTGCTGAACATACGTTGCAAATAGCAATGGCATTGTCCTCCTCTGCCACCGCGAAAAACTTCCAGACAGGCGAAGACATGTTCACAGATGATGACGTAATGAGCGCGACACGAGCTGAGAGTCACTTGCGCTCGGAAAGCAGAAGAATCTCAGATAAATCAGACTTACTGATTGATTTACCAGCAAGCTACTTCATCGGATCTAGTTATCGGATTTAATTTATTTATCGGAGCAATAAAAATGATGTCATTTTCACCCATATCGGTCGATAATTTATCTGTCCAGTAAATATCGTGCATCCCTAATCTAAATTATCATAATTTGCCCTTCCCTAATCGTCCAGACTGCACTCTGGAGTACTTGGTGAACGCAGACAACCTGATTAATATTCATGAACCCAGCAGCTCATTAATCCTTAGTGCGTTTTATATTGTTATTAGTGGTATAATTCGTAGTAGTTTTGTTATCTTATCAATTTTTCCCCCCTTTTTTTATAGAAACACAATATGACAAACAATATCTTAAGCACCAGTCCTAAGTTCAGTCAACATGAAAAATATGAATTCATACTTGGTTATTCTAATTACTAAAGTTCTACCATCATATAATGCTAAATTATCATAATATCCTATTTTAATGCTTGACTGACTGATGCTAAGTGTCAGTAGATAAATAGTGTAGATTAATGTACAATGTTTTATAATAATTTATTCTATTTAGTGTCCATTTCATTCATTTAACATTTAATATTGGGGGCATCCAAGTTATTTGACATTTGAACATTAAAAAAAAAAAATAGTAACGCAATAGTTACTTTCCCTGGTAATTAGTTACTTTTATAATGATGTAACTCAGTTACTAACTCAATTACTATTTGTGAGAAGTAACTAGTAACTATAACTAATTACTTTTTTAAAGTAACGTGCCCAACACTGCTAACCAGACTGACTTAATTTCTGTCACACTTCTACAGACGAGCTCACTGAGAATTACAGAAGATCAGATGTTGATGTTTTATTGGTTAAAAGGATGCCACCATCATGGAGGTCAGTGTTTGCTTTAGTTGGGCTCTTGACCCTTGACTCCTGCGTTAGATCTCTCTGTGTAGCAATGCATATAGTGTTGTTAAAGAGAGAGATCAGTGCAGTACATCACGATTTATAGGCTATCTGCACAAAACGCCCCGAATGCAGAAGAGAACGTGTCTGCGCGGCTCTGAATTAACTCCTTTTGTGGACGCGTTCTTCACGCAACAACGTGCAGAAACACGGCAAGTCGACAACTAAACTCTAAAAATTCACAGCGTTTTATTATAATAGTGTTCTCATTATAATGTTATGTATATGACAGTCCCAGTCATAGTTATAAATATTCTGCATTGTTTGTAGTGCTCGAGCTGCTCGCTGAAGAGATAATCACTGTAGTACTACAATGAAGCACTTTACTCCAGAGCAACTCAACCAAATGCATATTATATATATAGCAATTTAGGGCTAGTAATGAGGTAAATTGGTTAAATAATGATGTGATTTGAAACAGTTGATGTCAACAGGTGATTGTAATTATGATTTGGTACAAAAGCAGCATCCAAGAAAGGTCTAGTCCTTTAGGAGCAAAGATGGGCCGAGGATCACCAGTTTGCCAACAAATACGTGAGAAAATTATTGAAATGTTTAAAAACAATGTTCCTCAAAGAAAGATAGGAAGAGATTTGGATATTTCACCTTCAACAGTGCATAACATAATTAAAAGATTCAAGGAATCTGGAGGAATTTCAGTGCGTAAAGGACAAGGGCGCAAGCCTAAGCTGAACAACCGTGATCTCCGATCCCTCAGGCGGCACTGCATCAAGAATCGTCATTCATCTAGAAGCGATATCACCACATGGGCTCAGGACTACTTTGGCAAACCTTTGTCAAGTACCACAATACGTAGTTACATCCACAAATGCCAGTTAAAACTGTACTGTGCCAAAAGGAAGCCCTATGTTAACAGTGTCCAGAAGCGCCGTCGACTTCTCTGGGCTCGGAGGCATCTGGGATGGACCATCACACAGTGGAAACGTGTACTGTGGTCAGATGAATCAGTATTTCAGGTATTTTTTGGGAGGAATGGACGCCGTGTGCTCCGGACCAAAGAAGAAAAGGATCATCCAGACTGTTACCAGCAACAAGTCCAAAAGCCAGGGTCTGTCATGGTATGGGGTTGTGTCAGTGCCCTTGGCAAAGGTAACTTGCACTTCTGTGATGGCACCATTAATGCTGAAAAGTACATAGAGATTTTGGAGCACAATATGCTGCCTTCAAGAAGACATCTTTTCCAGGGACGTCCATGCATATTTCAACAAGACAATGCAAAACCACATTCTGCACACATTACAAAGTCCTGGCTGCGGAGGAAGAGGGTACGGGTACTTGACTGGCCTGCCTGCAGTCCCGACCTGTCTCCAATAGAGAATGTGTGGTGCATTTTGAAGCGCAAAATGCGACAACGAAGACCCCGTACTGTTGCCCACCTTAAGACTTGTTTGCAGGAAGAATGGGACAAAATTACACCTGAAACACTTCATCACTTGGTGTCTTCAGTCCCTAAACGTCTTTTAAGTGTTGTGAAAAGGAATGGCAACATTACAAAGTGGTAAATGCTTTACTGTCCCAACTTTTTTGGAATGTGTTGCAGGTCTGAATGACAGGAAAGGATGTATATTTACAAATGACATGAAGTTGACCAGACAAAACATGAAATATTTTGTGTTCATATTGTCTGCAATGAAATACAAGTCAAAGTAAATTTAGAAAATCACTACTTTCTTTTTTTATTTGCGTTTTCCATACTGCCCAACTTTTTCCTGATTTGGGGTTGTATATAAACCGGCTGAAATCACTTGTACCCTACCTGCTCGAAAAAATCCAGTCTTTCACTCTGCCTGTGTCAGTTTGAGTCTTGTTAAAGATTTAAATCCCTGCCGCCAAGATGCTCCTCTGTTGGTCACGGATTATGGAAATTGAAACTTAAATCTATAGGGGTGGTTGGATTTATTCATGCACGTTAAAATATCTATTTAAAGCTTCCTCCTTTTCAGATTCTTATTTACAGCATTATTTTAATAGGTTGAATATTAACTTATTGGGAGAAAACCGGTAGTTCTGTGTGAAATGAGACATTGAGAACCCCCATATAGCCAAAATGGCATGATCATAACACCCCGCGAATATTCGACTGAGATTGTGAGTCGAATCAGGCTCCTCCTATCGAAGCATCAAATCGTTGACTATTCGGGGTCACCCCTAATTTGTGCATTAGTGTATTATTGTCGCCAAAGATCCAGCCCTGTCATGTCACTCACAGCCGCTTGCACGTTTTGCACATGAGTCGCACGCCCCCCAAAATTAAACCGCTTAATCGACCATCGATAGTTTTAATTGATTGCATCTCTTATCGACAATTAATCAATCGTCGAATAATTGTTAACATCCCTAGATGCTACATAGAGAATATATATTATTATAGAGACACTGCAGACTTTAACGTAATATAATAACAGGATAAGACTGAAGAACTTCTTAAATACATCTATTATGTTTAAACTGACCAATTATTTCAAGAAATTGTTATTTTTTCGGTTTCATGACTGACAATCATTCAATGTATTCTGATGACGTATTTTCTACATGTAAATTGATCATCACAAATATTTTATTTTGGCTGACTCCTAAAAGTGTGACAACTGAAGCATAGTTCATAAACAAGACTGAAGCCATAAGCACCAAGTGGTTCGGCCAAATCAGCATCAGCTCTACAGTTTAAATTATGTTAATTATGCAGGAAAGTAGTACACAATGAGCAGGACTGGACAGACCCCAGCCCAAAGAACAATGAAAACTGCATTTTCTAATTCACTCCTTTAGAAATAGAAGAATTATATTCTATTCCTTGAGAGTAGAAATAAAGGAAAGAAAGAGGTAGAAATAGCTGGTTTCTACACATGCATACTCAGACTCACCAGGGCAGGGTAGGAGGGGTATCCACTACATTTAGCCCAAACTAGTTTGAGAGGTTCCAGAACTGTAGCAGCACTAGCAGGCATCCAAATACTGCTGTTGCCAACTTCTATAAAAGCAGGAATATCAACAACTATGTTATGATGGTGCAGACATATAATATACCTGTATGTCTATAGTGATATAGCAAATAATAATAATAATAATAACATTTCAATAATTTTACACAATTCAGGTAGCTATTTTTTATATAGTGGAAAATAGGGGTGAAACAATACAAAAGACTGTACTTAACTCTCTTAAAGTCACAGCTCAGTACTTTTCAATATCACTTTTCAATATCAGTATCTGTGGTTCAGTGGTTCTCTGAACAAACTGTGGCTATGTCTTTAATTTGAACTTTGTTAAGCTTAAAAAAATCTATCTCAGCGAAAGCTGTAAACTATACACTGGGAGCCCGATCACTTGCACATTACTATATTATTAAAGGCTACAATTAAAAACAGAGCCCAAACTATTCAACTGCTATTTATTTTTAGATCTCATAATCAACACTCAAATGAAAAAGTGTATGCAAACATGTAAATTGCACATAAGCCAGTTTTTACATTGTTTTATAAATCTAATTATAAAATTATGTTTCTACATAGCATAGACTAAAAGATCAATCTTGAAATTTAAGAATTAGTTTGTTAAAATTAAGATATATAAAACTAGAAGTTTCCAATTAAGTTCACTACGTGCAGTGGTTAAAACAACTATTTGTTTGGTATTTGTTTACACATGCATACCTAACCAAAAGACACATACCGAAATTTTTCTGTACAAATACGTGTACCGTTATACCCCTTAGACAATTAGATTCATAATGTTTAATGCAAATAAATAAATAAAATGTTTAAAATTATCATGGCATGTTTTCATGGATGTGGACATGTTCCGGTCCTCTAATCTGGCATCCAAATAAATGAAAAGGCAGCCCAATAGCGCCATTTCTAATATTAGCACTACAACTAAAGCTGCACGGTGATTTATTCATTTATCTATTTATTTTTGTAAATAAAGATCATGATTGTTTTGTCATTCTGAAGAAAAAAAAAAAAAAAAAAAAAAAAAAATCACATTTCAGTGATTTACAAAACCACTAGGCTACTAAAAATAATGTAATTAAAAAAGCTCAGACAAAATATAATTTACTTCAGCCTATTAAAAAAAACAAAATATTTGACTTACACCATTTGAAGGCAGTGTGCCAAATCTACTTACAAAAAATATATATATATATAGCATAGCCTCATTTGTTTACGCTGAAATGCAGAGCAGCAAGATATTTCTTAAAAAAATATCCCATCCACTGTGATTTGACTCCCTGTCAAACTGAGATCAAATTACAGTTCAGTTAAAAGTGTACAGATGTGGATACCTACCAGCAGCTATTCTAGCAGCCTTGGTGAAGTTTCTACTCTCAATGCAAGCAATAATCTCATTCTTGTCCTCCACTGTGTTCCTCCGGATGAGGGCTGGCTTCCCCTTTCCACACTTCGGTAGATTAACTGCAATACTACTAAAGACAGACAAGAAAACATGATGGTGTGGTGTGGGAAGCACATGAAAATAGGAATGGTACAGGGTTACAGGGATGTGCATTTTTTGACTACTCAAGTACTTGACAGATCAATCCTAAATCAGCAGAGTGCTCGAGTACTTGTGGATGCAATGCGTGTTCCTGCAGCTCAAACCACTGAGCATGGTGCTAGCAATGCCTAAGCCATGGGTTTGATACTCAAGGGATGAATAAAGTGATACATTAAAAAAAAAAAAAAAAAAAAGCGCTTTGTTCAGGAAAAAAAATTATTTGGTCAGAATACAATTTCAATACAGCGCCCTACACAAATTTTGACACCCTTGGTAATATAATGCCTCGTTTCCACCGAGCGGTACGGGACAGTACAGTGCGGTTCGGGACCGAACACCCTGATCCAGCTTGCATTTCCACTGCCAACAGTACCCTTACTTGATAGGCGTGGCGTATGCCTGAAAGTCAATAAACTTTCGACAAAAGCGCAACTAAGCACAACTCTGCCTCTTTTATGTCAGGTTTAATGAACAATAATAGCATTATAAAAGTATAAGTACAAAGTATAAGAGGCTTATATAAGAGGAAATAAAGACAAAAGCAAACAATTCAGTCAAACGTATGCTACAAAGTCAGCGCTATAAGTTATACATTAAAGTTAAAAATAAATATAAAAAGTAAAATTTTGTTCTCAGTCAAAACGATATGACCAGGAACAAATAATAGATTCATGAGTCCACAAATGCCTGTTAAAGGGATAGTTCACCCAAAAATGAAAATTTTGTCATCATTTACTCACCCTCAAGTAGTACCAAACCTGTATGAATTTCTTTGTTCTGCCGAACACAAAGGAAGACATTTTGAAGAAAGTTTGTAACCAGGCTGTTTTGGGGCACCGTTGACTTCCATAGTAGGAAAAAAATACTATGGAAGTCAATGGTGCCCCAGAACTGCTCTGTTTCCCACATTCTTCAGATTATCTTCCTTTGTGTTCAGCAGAACAAATACATTCATTCAGGTATGGAACTACTTGAGGGTGAGTAAATGATGACAGAATTTTCATTTTTGGGTGAACTATCCCTTTAAATATGCACAAAACTCATGTTTAATCACTACAGACATCAGAGCCAGCAGTAAATGTCGTAAGGACTAGTCGAGCGTAAGGCTGCTCTAGGTGGATACATGAGCACCGAGTGCCCGGTGATCGCCTGGAGCTCCGAAATCAGATTTGAGTTTTAAACAACTACATTCTCGCCTGAAAAACTTTTAAAACTACATTTCATGACAGAATAACAGTAATATTTTGAAAATTACGCAGGATTTTGGGCAATGACGTTTCACAAGTCCACAAGAACGCATATTGAGAAACGGCTATTTTCTGTGTGAAAATATAAAACTATAAAATACACTGTTATATTTTTTTTGTGTTTGCGCACCCTGTAATAAGCAGAACACAGAAGAGCGGAACGAGTGAAGGAGAAGCTTTATCCCCTTGTATCACGCAAAAGTGACGATTCTAGTCAACCAATCAACATTCTGCAGTGAGTTTAGCTCCACCCTCTTGGTACCCTTTGCTGGGCTAGGTACCCCAACGGAAGGGTACCAAAAAAATGGTACGGTTCGCTATTTTGGTACCATTCACAACTTCTGACAGTCGAAACGGACATAATTGCTTACCGTACCGTACTGTACCGAACCGTACCGCTCAGTGGAAATGAGCCATAAGATTAACAGGCCATAGAAAAATCTATTTTATTTGTCAAGTCAAAAGTCTTTGGTGTTTCTGCTCATAGTCTTTCTTTAATAATATTTATTTACAAAAAAGTCTAACCTTCAATTAAAATATGATAATTAAAAGAAGAATAATCTTCTAGAAGTTGTTGAAAAAATTACATTGACTTTTTATTATTGCCCCAACAATATCTCTATCTATCTATCTATCTATATCTATCTCTCTAACTATCTATATCTATATCTATATCTCTATATCTATCTATCTATATAATCCACTACATAAAAAATCCACTACAGCTTTTTAGTGAGGATGTTAAAGTGTGTTAAATAAGGGTTTCATAGGCATATTGATACAACATCACACAATTTTGGCTAAATTGTATAGCCCTAAAAGCAAACAAGCAAACCTGTATTTATTTATATTTGGTAATCACAATAGCAATTCAAAATTCAGAAAACGCAATTAGATTTTCCCCCACATGATGCAGCTTCACTAGACACCATTTAATCTGTCTTCACATCATTTTAATATTCCCTGCGAGACATGAAATAAGCAAAATGCTGTTGAAAATCATTTTCGATGGAATATAGCATGTCACACCACTGCACATTTCATCCTTTCAAAAGTACTTGTCAACTACCCACCTGCTGCTTGAGGACACGCTGGATTCAGATGCGCACCTGCGCCGAGGATCCAACTGCCTGCAAGAATCCAATTCTTTCTCCGGCTCCAGATCAAAACCATTTGACAGCCCTGAAAGACACAAGGAAGAGAGAAATCATTCCCATTTAATCTATTGAAACTAGTGTTGAAACTAATAACGAAACTAACAAAGCTAAGTAGTTCAAGTAAGCACAGTAGTGGGTACAACTGTGTTTACTTGAACTACTTAGCTTTGTGAGACTTTAATAGCAGACAGGTTGTTTATATGATAAATCACACAGCACATGTCTATTACTGATACGCAAGACCACTTTTTGACCCAGGAAATCACCCAATATTACACTTTCCCATGATGCAATTCTAGTGACCTGATTCTAAAAAGCCTCAAATAAACTTTGGCTTGTTAAAAAAGAGAATTTATTACAGTTTTTTTTCAATTGCTAACATCCTTTTGTCCAATCTCTAGTCACATTTTCAAAACTCTAAACACAATTAGCACAATATCCATCGGTTGTGACCATGCCATTAACACAATTTGTGTTGTTTTCACACAATATGCAGTCAATTACCATGTTTCTAAAATGCTTACATTTTCTTTTCATACAAGCTTACCCAAAACCAAAATCACGGATCTTTTTTGTCTTATTTACAAATGCTTAAACTAGGGATGGGTACCGAAACTCGGTATTTAATCGGTCTCGGGGCTGAATTATGAAAGACCGGAGTATCGATAAGCTCTGACGTTATCGGTTCTGCTGTCGGTACTGGAGAAATTATGAAAACACACATTTATTGTTGCTACATATACACATTATCTTGCAAATTCTCTCTCACCAGAGTTGCCAGCTGTTTTATATGCAATAATATTCAAACATTTGTCTATGATGCATTTTTGCTATTCGCAATTCAGAAGCGAGATCGCGCTCACGCAGAGGAGCTTCAGCACGCGCAACATGAAAGCCCTGTTTAATTATGATAGAATAGAGAACTAACTATTAAAACATATGCACTTTATGCCTGTGGCTGTTATATTAAGCTAAGTTTATTTATTTATTTTTGATTTTGGCTTCTATAGCCGCGTTTCTTCTAGCACAACTTCCATCCCTTCACAGCGGCGCGCATTCGTTCCTCCCTAACCAACACTTAAAGTCTGAATCAGCTCAATCGGTGATTGTTGTAAAATGTCATCTTTACTGTTGCTAAATTGCGGGACATGTTTGATAATAAAACGTTGAAAGCACAATCCGCACAAGAGACGCTGCTCCCCAGGCTGAAATATGTGTGTGTGTGTGTGTGTGTGTGTGTGTGTGCGTGTGCGCGCGCGTGAGTGCCTGCGCAGCGCGCTCCAAAACGGACAGACTTCACTTTGAGCTTCGGGCGCGTCCAAACGATCAAATACACACAAAAATATGTCACAATGGCCAGCTACGAGAGTATTCACTTAAACAGTTTGTCTTAAGTGGACCAGAACTGTTCGGAGAAAATCCGATGTGTGTCAATATATTGCCTTAAAGTGACAGACTGGCGCTTCAATGTTAATCAAAGAAAAAAATGCAAAGAGAAAATCCACCACAGCTCTTAATCTGAATAACGTTATAGCTTTAATAATCATTAATCTATCAATACATACAGTGAAAACTATGCAGTGTGCATTTACATTTGATTACTTTTAGATTTCTTTTGCAGGCTATTACTTGCCTGAACAGTAATGTTAGTAGACCTTCATGGAAAAATTAAAGCACTGTTTATTTCATTTAATTTGTATATTTGTTTTATTGTATTTGTCAGTTTGTTTTTACTTTGTTTCTTTGTTCATATTCTTACTGTATCTTATCTTATGTATATAAAACACTAAAAATGCATGCACACTGGTGCATTTACAAATTGATGTTTTATATTAATTTAATTAAATATTTATTTTACATTTCAGAATATAAAGTAATGTTAATTCAGCTCCTAATTTGTCATATATATATATATATATATATATATATATATATATATATATATATATATATATATATAAAGTATAACAAAAAGTACCGATAAGAATACCGTTAAAGTACCGGACCGATAAGCGGTATCGATAAGAGTAGTAATACCGTTAAAACCTTAACGATACCCATCCCTAGCTTAAACACAGCATGTCAGAAATGAAGACCTAATGTTCCAAACCTTAAATATAGTATAAAGCCTCTATTTATGCTACAACAGCAGCTCAAACGTATTGAAAAATCTCTCCATATAAAATATTGTAACAACTGATAAGCATTTTTAAGTAACAGATCACTGAAATATTTAGAAATAGCTCATTCCAGTCTCAGTTGTGGAATAATCAGGTTTTGAAGCTCTTTCCATTACATCAACAACAGAGTAAAAAAGACCTCTTTGAATTGGTTTTGTGGATGCAGAACAACACAGAATTAGAGAGAGAGAGAAAAAAAAATGGAGATGAGTAGTTGGATTAGAAAAAGGGAGAAGAGGTAGGGGAGATGAGCGAGAATGTGTGTTGGACTGTGCATTTTTATGTTTGTTTTTTTCCCCTTACACATGTGGAACTTATGAAAGCTTATTTCTGCCATGGAATATAAAGGTTAATGGGTAATTGTGACTTTATCTCAGAATTCTGACTTTTTTCTTGCAATTGTGAATTTACAGTATCTCACAATTCTGATAAAGTCTGAATTGCAAGATGTAGGCTAAACTCACAATTCCAATAATAGAAGTCTGAATTGTGATTACTGTTTTTACATTTTTAATCTGTGATGGAAACAAGCTTGCATAGTAACCAAAGACCATGTATGTTGGAATTTTTGTTGATCACTGGCATCAGCTACCATGGGGGCACCATCAACATCCAACCCCCACTCACTGGAAAGCAATTTCAATCAAGGTTCCAATTGAATTTCTGCATAGAGGAACCTATTTTTTCTATTGTACATTCTATAAAGTAATGACTCATTCAGTTTTAGATGTTGCCAAGAATGAACACATTCAACACATAAAATGGAAAATGGGTATCAGCTGAAGGTAAACTGAAGGCTAAATTACAAAAAAAACTATGAATGTTTATATTGTCTATTATATGCAGTTAGAACTGAAACATGACAAGTAATGCAGTTTTTGTAAAGCTATCAACTGTTAGTATTTTGCCAGTCACTGTGCTATGATTGACTATGTTTCTATTGGATAGAAACTAGTGCTAATGTTTTGACCAAATGATTCAATTTTGAATCAGGTTTGCGGTGTTTTGATAGAGTTAGTATATGTAGAAAAAGGTATTCAGCATTTTGAAATGTAGAGTTTGTATTTATTTAACAAAATGTGGTTTTGGCCGGAAAATTAACAATTTGGCTAATTGTGTGATGTAGGTGTGTTGCTGTGTTAAAGGAAAACGCCACCGTTTTTCCATATTCCAATATGTTCTTCCCTCAAATTAGACGAGTTGATATGTACCTCTCCCGTCTCAGTCCGTGCACTTAATCGCTCTAGCGCGCAGCACCACTATGCTAGCGTTTAGCTTAGCACCATTCATTCATTAGGATCCAAACTGGGATAAATTTAGAAGCCACCAAACACTTCCATGTTTTCCCTATTTAAAGACGTTTACACGAGTAAGTATGGTGACAAAATAAAACGTGGCGATTTTCTAAGCGGATAAAAATGATAACTATAATGTGTGGCGGAAGAGCACTTTGCAGCACTTCGACCTCGGCGCAGTAATATCATCACTCCTGAAAACTCCCCCTCTCCCTGATAGTGAAGGCCACGCTGGTTGTATTGACAGAAGAGGGAGAGGGGGAGTTTTCAGGAGTGATGATATTACTGCGCCGAGGTCGAAGTGCTGCAAAGTGCTCTTCCGCCACACATTATAGTTATCATTTTTATCCGCTTAGAAAATCGCCACGTTTTATTTTGTCACCATACTTACTCGTGTAAACGTCTTTAAATAGGGAAAACATGGAAGTGTTTGGTGGCTTCTAAATTTATCCCAGTTTGGATCCTAAGGAATGAACGGTGCTAAGCTAAACGCTAGCATAGTGGTGCCGCGCGCTAGAGCGATTAAGTGCACGGACTGAGACGGGAGAGGTACATATCAACTCGTCTAAGTTGAGGGAAGAACATATTGGAATATGGAAAAACGGTGGCGTTTTCCTTTAAGCGTTTAGAAAAAGTACTTTAAGTATCGGTAAATGCTTGTTAGCAATTGAAAAAAAACTGTAATGTGCATTTATATCAATCATACTGTATCAGTCTTGCCCTTTTTGTTTGTTTTCCTGCAGTTTCTACCTGTGTCCATGCGTTTGATGGGCGATTCGTCCTCAACACTGTCTCTACTGGTACTACGTGGTCTCTTCCTAGAATGAAGCAATGTCTCTAGGCGTGGTATGACGACTGACAAGAATGTTTTTGTGCCTAGCCGAGAACTGCCCTTTGGAGTTTCACCACCTCTCATGGGCTTATGTGGGCTTGTACTTTTTGATTTGTGGAAAAGCACAGACGTCCGTCGGTTTACTGGGCTTGATGGCTCGGCCAGAGTTGATGTAGCTAATACACTGACATCGCTGTCCTCTAATTGCAGATGGGAGTGTCCATTAAGTGACTGGGAAATGTCATCCTGGTAGTGCCGGTTTTTGTCAGGACTGGGTTCAATGGGTTTCAGTTTGGGTGGCTCAGAGTGACATCCCACATTAATGAAAGGCGGCACAGAAACAGATGGCTCAAGCTTAGGTGGGACAGATTTATCACCTGCCATGAAACAAGGAAATACTGTCAAATATTGTAAGAAAAACAGCGTGTGACAGATTAAATTCAGTGACAACAAACTAGATTTTTTTCATTTTCTAAGAAAGAACAAACTAAAGTTTTTACATTTTCTCAGAAAATGTGATCAGTATTGTTGGTGGTTGCCAGGATAATGCTATCAAGTTGCTAGTGTGTGTTTACAGTGCAATGTCGTGCAGTTGCAAAGGGAGGGTTTTTCAATCCTGCTTCAGGAGGGCCACTGTCATGCAAAGTTTAGTTTCAACCCTGATCACACTCATCTGCCTGTAATTTACTAGCAGGGCTCGCAAAATCGCTAGCCCGACGTCCCGGGGCTATTGTGTTTTCCAGTCGGGCTACCAAAATGTATCACCGCACTGCCCGAAGGGCTACCTTAAATACAGGGCTCCCGCGCAATGTTCCCTCTAAGCTGCGAGCGCGCGGCCGCACACTTCTACAACCGAGGCCGCGCAGAAGAAATAATATGCCGCTCTCACGCAAAAATTAGTTGGGAAAGTAATTTGATTGAATGCCAGTAAAAGCAAAAGAATCGCAATACTCAGGCAAACCGCTATAGAGTTGATGTCGCTATAGAGTTAGAACCGGTGAATGCGGTTTACAGGTTTCATAGAAAGAATGATGTGCGCCAAACGAGTCGCTGTAGAAACCGAATACTTCAATTGCTGCGGTGCGCTCAACATGAGAACCAACCACTGATCTATATTATAGTCATTATATATAGATCAGTGGAACCAACGCAAATGACATGACATGTGAAATAAACGTCCTCATATATTAAAGAAGAGTGGCTTGATTAAGTGCTGGAAACAGCGGAGGATGGGCACAGAACGGTAACAAAACTCTGATACATTTACAGTCACACACAGGTGTATTGAGCAAACTACTTCATAGGGATGTTTAGACAGCTATAGAAGAATGCATGTTCAAGTTTTTTTTATTTATATTTAACTTACAGATCTCAGCTTAATTTATTTGCTTAAATTTATAAATTTATTATTTATTTGCTTCAGTTTGTTTTCTATTCTGTTCAATTCTATTCAATCAGTTTAAATAGTTTGTTTTGATATATTATATTATGTTAGGCCTATATTATAAACCTAATAAATAATTGACCTTGTTTATTTAATGAGTCTCTTTCTCATCAAGGCTGCATTTATTTCAAAAATACTGAAAAAAACAGTATATTGCAATTTCTAATATTGGTTTCCTATTTTAATACCTATACTTTAAAATATAATTTATTCCTGTGAAGCAAAGCTCAGTCTTCAGTGTCACATGATCCTTCAGAAATCATTCTGAAATGCTGAATTATCAGTGTTGCTGATCTAATATGCTGATTTACAACAGCGAAACTGTTGTGCTGCTTAATATTTTTTTCTTTGATTCTTTGATTAATAAAAAGTTAAAAAGAATAGCATTTATTCAAAATAGAAATCTTTTCTAACAATATAAGTCTTTACTATCAATTTTATCCATGTAACACATCCTTGCTGAATAAAGTTTCTTTAACTTTCTTTAAACTCTTTTAAAGTATCTTTAAAAAAAAAAAAAAAAAAAAAAAAAATCGGACCCCAAACTTTTGAATAGTGTATATTGTAACACAAAATCTCTATTTTGAATAAACGACTCTTTGTAACTTTTTATTTTAAAAACATATCACAGGTCCCAAACAAGATTAAGCAGCACAACTGTTTCCAACATTGATTATAAATCAGCATATTAGACTGATTTCTGAAGGATCAAGTGACACTGAAGACTGGAGTAATGATGCTGACAATTAAGCTTTGCTTCACAGTAATTAATTATATTTTAAAGTATATTAAAATAGAAAACATTTATTTTAAATTGCAATAATATTTCACAAAAAAAACGGCAGTTTATTTATATTGTAAAAAAATGTTTTCTCAGGTAACCTAAAATGTACATCATTTAGTTACATCAAGGGTCAAATCAAATATAAATAGCACATTAAAGTTAAAGTTTCACACTTTTTTGTGTGCGTGCTGTACAGGTCTGGTATAAAGAATGTTTTTGCTCAGGTGCCCGAAATGTCCGCCCAATAGAGAAAAGTTTTGCTCAGCAAGAAAAAAAACATTAGAGGGAACATTGCCTGTAAATAGTAAAATAAAACTCTTTCCTTGATATTTGTTGATATTTGTGTATTGAAAATGTTTTTGATTGACATTTATGGTCTTTTTTTTATTTGGGCTAGTTAAATTAATTTCGGGCTACCAAAATCTGAAGAGTACCTGCCCGAAGGGCTACCAGGGCTTTTGAGATTATGCGAGCCCTGACTAGTAATCCTGAAGACCATGTTAGCTTGTTCAGGTGTGTTTGATTAGGGTTGAAACAGGACAGTGGCACACCAGGAAGAGGATTGAAGAACCATGTGCTAGTAGAGTGCTCTTGGTGGTTACTAGTGTTTTACTATGTGGTTGCTACATCAATACAGCAAGGTT
>JALXFT010000749.1:0-13506 GCA_023376895.1 Aspiorhynchus laticeps
AAAACACCTGTAGACTGGACTGAGGAGGGCTGGCAGTGTGATCAGTCTAAAGGTCTTTTACAAGGAAGAGTGGGAAAAATTGACAGATCCAGATGAGTTAAGACTACTCTTATGTAAAAAGAGTGACTGCTTTATTGTGTGCACACTTGCAACCAGGATATTTTAAGTCGTTTATTTTTCTGTCTTTTCTTTAAAAGTTTCTGTTTGTTAGGGATCAACGCCCACAGTAGTGTTTTCTTTGGGATTTTGACATCAAACATCAAACAAAATCATTGACAACATCAAAAACAAGTTTATTAATTTAGTAATTAAGTCAGTAAATGCTCATGTACTGTCCTTCAATGTGTTTCCTTATGAGAATCGATGCTGATACTGTAAATTCATGTTTATTTTAAGCATTTTTATTATGTTAAAATAATTTCTATAATTATCTGTGTAATGGCTTATATCCTTGTTTTTGTAGTTAATGTGACCTAGATAAAATCTTGTAAAATAAAAAACAATCATGTCTACTGGTTATTGGTTAAACCGTTTCAGCTGTGTCAGGAATATGGACCTGTTTTGTTGTGTTTTCCCTCACCATGTGCTCCATGACCCAGTTTCTTCCCTTGCGTGATTGTGTTCATGTCATCCAGGTGTGTCTTGTAATTACCCTCGTTACCCCATGTATTTAAGTCCCAGTCTGTGCTGTCTGTCTTTGTTGGGCCTACAATGTTATGTACGTGTGTCTTCAGCTATTCCTAGTGTGGATCACCCTGTGTGCTGGATTATAATAAAGACTGTTCCTTTGATCCACGTCTCCGTGGTTCCCTCTGACACAGTGTGTGACAGAAGACCCGACCTACAAAAGAAGTAAAACTGCGTGTTTCCTCTCCATTTTTGTTTCCATGGTTTAAGTGTTTTTTTCTTTCCCGTTTTCCCCCATGCATCCCTTCGACCCCTTATCCCATCCGGGATACCTCCTTCTCCTGCTGGAGCAGGGAGAAAGATTGCTCGAGAGCCATACCAGACTGTTTCTGGACATCACTCTTCTCACCAGCTACTCGGACTCCGCCTCAGCCTGTCGACCCAGCGGCTCCACCATGGCTCCTAGCTCCCTCCTCTCTGCTGTGGCCCGTCAGTCCCCTGGCTCCTCTGGGCTCCCTCGTCCCTCCGGCTCCGCCTTGGTCTGTCGTCATCCATTCCGTCGCCTCGGGACTCCACTCCTCTCGCTGCGCCTCGTCCCTCTGGCTCCGTCAGGCTCCTCCTTCCCTTCGGCTGCTCCTCGGTCCTCTGTTACTCCGGCTCCACCTCTGCCTTCTGGATCCCCGCCTCCGCCTCAGCCACCTTTTCCACCTCGGCCCTCTTGATCCTCCTTGTCACCCTGGCTCATCGGCTCTCCATCTGTGCCTCGGGCTCCTCCGGTCCAAAGGTCTCTACAGTCCACTCAGGCTCACGATGCTTTTTGGAACCGTGGCCCTGGATTGTTCTGTTTTTAATAGGAGCCATTGGTTGGTTGAGAAGCGTAAACCAAACAATTTCAGTTACTGCATTTCAGAGTCAAGATTTTCTCTGTCATACAAAATAAACCTACCATGCACTGGGTGTCATCAACATAGAATCTGGCAACGCTGGTGATGATGGGCTTGATGAAGATATTGTGAGGAAGGATCACACAAGTGGTTGGATTTAGCATTGTGCTTCTATTTCTGGAAAACCGTGGTCGCTATAAAATAATTCAACGTCATAATGAGAATCGATAAAAAAATAACTCTCCAGATGATCTGCCTTATCCCGTATAAACTCCAAGCTGACCCTTGACGCTTCTATATTGTGACCCTGGACCAGTCATAAGGGTCATTTTTTTTTTTGAAAATTGAGATTTATACATTGAATAAGCTTTCCATTGATGTATGGTTTGTTATAGAACAATATTTGGCCGAGATACAACCATTTGAAAATCTGGAATCTGAGGGTGCAAAAAAAATCTAATAAAAATATTGCGAAAATCACCTTTAAAGCTGTCCAAATGAAGTTCTTAGCAATGCATAGGCTATTACTAATCAAAAATTAAGTTTTAATGTTTACGGTTGGAAATTTACAAAATCTTTTCATGCAACATGATCTTTACTTAATATCCTAATGATTTTTGGCATAAAAAAATCTATAATGTTGACCCATAGTGTATTTTTGGCTATATTGTTACAAATATACCCATGCAATTTAAGACTGGTTTTGTGGTCCAGGGTCACATATGTGAGCTCTCAACCAATGATGCACCGGAGCTCCGCAACGGACCACCTCCCTCATTTCCATGTTGTGCACAGAAAAGTAAAAAAAAAAATAATTAATAAATAAACGAATAAATAAATAGATCTCAAATAAATGTGGGAATAAGTAAATATAAAAATAAATAAACGCATAAAAATAAATATAAAATATTTTTTTAAATAAATATACAATATTTTTAAACATAAATATAAAATATTTAAGTAAGTAAATAAAAGTAAAAAAAGAAGAGATACATACATTTCAAGATGATGAATATACAAAATTAGGATTTATGTGCTTATAAAAGAATCTTATGTGCTGTATCACAGCCAATGGTAACACTTAAATTAATACAGGGATTCATAGTACCTTATCACCTTGGAATTTTAACATCAATCATCAAAACAACATGCATAAACAGAAGCTTATTTAATTAGTAATTATGTTAGTGCATGCTAATGAGCTGTTCTTCAATGCCTGACTTTCAATGAAATGAAAGTCTTCATGTCTTCCTACAGGAGGCAGTCAGTGGCATTCATCACTAAAGCCATGTTTAAAAAAAGAGTAGCAGAAAAAAATTACACCTATAGAAACACTTATAGGCTCTAGTTCCTTTTCACATAGGCTAAATACATGTTCACACAACATTCTGATAGCATTCAGTTAATAGTGTATTAATAGTTACATAGTTCAGTTAATAGTTTTGATTAATTCATTTTAATATTGTGTTAGAGTTTATTGCCATATTTTTTCTGTCATTGCTTCCATTCTCTTTGAATAAATAACATGTGTTAGAATGAATGAAGACAGATTTGTCATATCTCATCCTGTGATGCTGCCAGTGGTACATCAAGTATTAAAAAAAGTCTTGCAGAGAGGAAGATGTTTTTATGCTGCATTTCTTTGACTGCACTGCTCTGTGGTAAGGCTTTTCTCTTGCAAATTGACCTTTTTTTAGAATAGAAATCAATAGAAAATTTTTGTAAACAAATTCATGACATTTTTTTTCAGAAATGTATATTTAGTTTGTCTCTTGTTTGTTTCAGTGATTCAGTGATGTCTGTGCTTCAGATCACGTCCTTCATCATCAGCTCCATGTTTGTACACACTCACTCAGGTTGGTCCATATTACATTTGGTTTATTTTCAATGTAAAATATAATTTACCAGCAGAACCACTAATGATATGACAACACAAGTGGCAAAATAGTCTACAGGCATGTGATTGGCAAAGGACATGAAAAGTCCGTTCCCCAAAGCTAGGTGTCTTTCAAAAGACTTTAAATATAAAAAAACAGGTAATATATGATTGTAATATATAACTGGTAAACAGGTAATATACTTAATTAAAGAACAGATACTGAAAGTACAGATTCTTGTTTCATGATATTGAAACATCTTCTCAATGCAACATGAAATAAATGAAAATATTTTGTCAGACAGACATACAGAGGTTTGGAAAAGGGGGAAAACAAAATAAAACACAATGGCTCAGGTCAAAAACATATATCTAGTGCATATAACAGCAATTAAAATGCAGCACAATGGAACACAAAAAAACAGTCCTTAAAGGGATACTCCATCCTTATATAATGGAAATGTACATGATGTCCAAAGTTGGTGCTTTAAAAACTTCACAATCTGAACATGATTGTAACCTATACTTTATCATTGTGCACTTGGCGTGATTTTTGAAGCGGTCGCATACTCTTGCATTATATGGAATAAACCTCTTTATTTGTCTTTATATGAAGAAAGTAAGTCATACATACATCTGGGATGGCATGAGGGCGAGTAACTGATGAGAGAATCTTTGGGTAGAGTATTCCTTTAAAGAGCAAGATGGGATGAGGAGACAGAATACAATGACAAAGAATTAGAACATATAATAATGATTTTTAAAGCCAGTTTTCAACATCCCTGTCTGCAATAGTAATTGATCTTTTAGTGATTCAATATTTGGAGCATTGTAGGGTGTTTTAATAATTACATATTGCTGTAATAATAATACAAACAATGAATAACTGACAACGTGCCACTGAATAAAAAAAAAAAATAAAAAAAAGACAAGGTATAGTCTCAAATTTCTTGTTTGGCAAAATTAATATAAGCTATTCTGTGTTTTAAGACAAGTTAAGTTAGAAAAAGTTCGACAAAACATCTTTATTATATACGGGCAGAGGAGATCAGCCAAACCAAAAAGAAACAAAGAAACAATGTAATATTCATCAAACTGTACACAATGGACTGCGCACACGTCTCTAGTGTCATCTAGTGGTCACTGATGTTCTTAGGCTCAGCTGCGTGTGGATCGCGAGCTGTGTGTGTGGATTGAACAAGGCTAAAAGTGCGGAACGAAAGTCTCAAAACTCAAATGAATCAAATAGGATCGACTCAGAAGAGATGTGAATGAATGCACGCGTATCGCCTGATTCACAAATGCACATTTTAATACATGCACAAATGATGATACTTTAATACAAACTATAACATTTGTATTCACAAATATGTCTCTATTTGAACAAAATTCTGCACATTAATGCAATTCTTAACTCTGCAGACACTGATTGAAAAGCATTTGTTTCAGTGTAGTGACGCACATATGCGATTTTTTCAAATCGTGTACATGTTAATGAATTGCACTGCCCAGTGGGCATTTGATGTCAATTTAACATCAATATGACATCAAACATTGATGTCAAAATTACGTCACGAAATAGGTCAAAAATGAAAGTCATTTTGACGTCAAAGTGTCGATGTCAATTTGATGTTAAGATTTTGACCTCTGCTGATGTCATTTTGATGTTATTTTGATGTCATTTGATGTCAATTCTACATCTATTTGATGTCAGGATGTCATGATGTTGATGTCATTTTAATGCTATTTTGATATCATTCAATATCAAGCTTCGATATCAATTCAACATAAATGTGACATCAAACATTTTTTGACATATTTTTGACATCACAAATTTATTGACATATTTTGATATTTCAATGTCAAGCATTACTCAATTTCAACCTAAATGTACAATGACTGACAACATACACATACTTTGAGATCTGATATGTTTTTATTTTATTTTTTTGTAATATAGTGGGGCCGCTATGGATTCACACTTCCAGAGCTCTCAAGTGCCTGTAAAAGAGAACAAGAAAGCAAACATTAAAATGGGCCCTGTCCATTAACATAACTAATGCTTAGTACCCATCAGTAGTAGGCTACTCTTTATTATTATATTATATTATTATTAATAGTATATAGACAACTAAAAGATAACCCACATTATAGCCTAATCACATGCAGTAGTCAGAGGTGCAGATGTGTACTAATATATGATAATGGATCAAACCTTTTGTTAATATCTGTTAATAGTGTCATATGTCAGGATCTCATTTCACTGCTAGTAATCAGTCCACATTTTGTACTGAATTGTAGAATGTGAACATTCATTCAAAGCCAGAGAGCAGCGTTTTCAAAACATCATATTCTCTTGGCTCTTCCCTATGTAAGGCTAGTGGTGTCTCATTTCCATGGTGAATATTTTTACCCCCATGTCTTGCCACTCTGTTTAGAATGACATGGTGTAGGCGTAAAACGAAGGGGAAGGGTAAAAACAGAGAAATGGGATTGGGCCTAAATCTACATCGTTGTTTGCAGCAGCTCCTACCTTCCGGCGCCCAGTGCCCCCTCTTCTGTCCGGCGCAGCGCGCAAATGGTTGGCCATCAGGCTACCAATGGAAGCTTCTGTGATGCCAGGTTGTGACTTCTGGATGGCACCTGAAAAATTTAACAGCACTTGCCATTTATCTTGCACATACTGATCAAAATAAAAATCATGTAGAGAATAGAGCTATAGGTGATGTAGGTGCACAAATAGAATATAATTACCTATCATGACCCTATAAAGTTCCATTCTTCTGAATGGCAGCTTGTCACCAGTCCCATCCATGTTCATAACGGACATGAGGCTATTTGTGAGCACTCTGTCAATATAAATGGGAATAAACAAAGTTATACATGCAGTACAGCAAGAAATGTGAAATAATGTCCAGAGGTACATGCCTGTGTGCGCACATGTGTGTGGCTAACAGTGTGTGCGTCAGACTGAGTTACTGCACACAGACACGAGAACAGTGGCTCATCGTATCTAGCTCTATCTCTGACTGTGAATAAGCTAATTTCACAAAATGTTGGCGTACTCATTTAAGGAAAAGAAGAGTCCATAAATTTTAAGATATTAACAGCACAACTTCAGAGACTGACCTTTTCATCACATTGTTGACATTTTCCCGCAGGGTAGCTCCACCAATTTTTGACATCTGAGCTGTCTGAAGGAAGAATTTAGCAAATATGCAGAAATGTATATGAGGTACAAGAATATGTGAATAAGATATTGTATGTGGAATAATTACATCTGTTGGCAAAGGTTTGTTTTCCTTTTTCGTAGTAACCTACCATGAGTTTTCGTTTTTCCTCACTGGTTAGCTGTCTGTTAAGCTGTTGAAGCTGGTCTACGGAGTCGATCAATTCTAAGTGGAACTGGGAATGCGGGGGCTCATAAAAACGCCCAGCTTCAGAGAGCTTTGCTCTCATGTCAGCTAGCAAGTACAGCACTCGCTTTTGGAACTCTGAATGTCAGACCAAAGAGAGCAATATCACATCATATTCTGTACAATAATTTTCAATGCAGCAGCTATTTTTGTTTAGAACACACTTACTTTTCTCTTCCATTGGGAAGACATCTTCTCTATGGTAAGATCTGTGTTCTCTCTCCCGACTTGGCGTTTCCATGATCCTGGACCTTGAGCGATTGTGTGGTCTTTCCAGGATCCTGGAACGATTGTGTGGTCTTTCCAGGGTCCTGGACCTGGAACGATTGTGTGGTCTTTCCAGGGTCCTGGAACGATTGTGTGGTCTTTCCAGGGTCCTGGAACGATTGTGTGGTGTGTGAGGTGTTTCCATGTTCGGGGACCTGGAACGATGGCGAGGTGTTTCCCTGGTGTGCTCTTGACCAATCACTTGATGGCTGGAACTGGGCGCGGAGCTGGACTTGGATTTCTTTGGTGGCGGTGGCAGGGAGGGGCCTATTTGATCGCAAACAGTGAGACAATATTAAGCAACTAACTTCACTTAGAAAACTGTATATTTACATGTTGATGTTTTAGTTTAAGATATATGGCCTACTTGGCCTACTTACCATGTCCTGATGAATTTGCCTCAGAACTTAACTGGTAATTCGGTGGGGTATCATCAATTGCTTCATCTTCATCATCTGTGTAACATATGAAACAGCCACCTTATCGCACTCACAGTACTAAAAGTTTCCTGCTTAGAAGTCTCAGTGTTAAACACAAACTATTTTGGACCTGCTACACAACTGTTTCATTATCATACCTTCAACAAAGTCATCAAATGTTTTTTTTTTCCCAATCCTCTTGGGCTTAGAGATGGCCAGCTCATCGCCACTACCCTCAGCAGCTGTCGAGAAGTTGTATAACTCGCACTCCTCCCTGTCCACTTGAATGAATGAAAACCATGCATCAACGATAATGGTTATGAAATGATTATGATAAATGATTATAAGCAAGTCCTTATTACAGCAACTGACGTTGACTTACTTGATGTTAATTTCAGCTTTATGAGAGGAAATTTCCTCCACTTTTCCTCAGGCTTTCGCATCTCTTTCATTGCTTTCAATGCGTCGATGCCAGGTGGCCAGTGCACCATATCATCAAGCACCCAGGACTTTGGGATGACTCCTTCCTCTTCTTTATTTCTCTCCCTCCAAACAGCCCAAACCCACATGACAAAACCTTGACAGAGAGGGAATATTTAGATTTTTAGTCTGGATCCAGGCCAGTGCAATTACGAGAACTCTCACGTACTACTATATTGTTGTGCTTATCTATACTTTTCAATGTTACCGACTGAGGCAGCTCGGCAGTGGAGGCTGAGGCAGGACGGAGCTGGCGGATGAGTGGGTGGCAGCACAGTGGTGGAGGCTGAAGCAGGAGGGTGGAAAAACATAAAGGGAAAAGACAACATTAACATTATATGCCCATGTATTTGTTTTACATGTATGTACTGCATACATATATGCAATACCATGTATGTTGCTAAAAACAGAATAAACAATGTTGACAACCTGTTTTAAATCCAAATCCTGATCTATGGGGTGGACACTTACAGTTCAACTTCGTTCTACTCCATGTAGCATAGGAAATAGAATATACCCTGAGTTGGTTGCCTCACGGTTGGGCGGCAGGCAGACAACTTTACGGTGTAACTTGTGCCTCGTGATCAGTTGGCGCTTTGCTCTGCTGAGGTCTCGAACACGAACGATGTTGAGTAGTCTGGAATCACAGGGGTCATCAAAGAAACTCTCTGTGTCATTATGGTGTATCACATCACAAACCAAAGAGCCATCTGAACGTTTTTCCTTCACAAAGGCAAAATCCTCGTTGTCCAGAAGGAAACAGCCATCCCTTAATGTGGTAGATACACGAGTGAACGTCTCTTTGGCTACACGTCTGTGTTTCGTTGACTTCTCTAGCTCTGTTAAGCGTTTGGCAACCTGGGCAATAGGATTTCGACTTTGCCTGACCATTTTCTTCAGTGTCTGGAGGTAATTTTCAAATGGAAAGCTTGAAACATTGTTCAGGGAACACTGGAAATGCTTAACATCGTCTGGCAGGTGGGTCAGCGAGTGTACATTGTACACAGCAAAGGTTTTCCCATAAAACTCTTCAGACTTTTCAACGAAGTACACAGTCAAATCTCTGGCATACCCTAAATACTCGTTTCGCAGCACATCATCAGAGTTTAACAGAATTGACATGATGACTGTGAGTGCAAGAAAATGTTTGTAGAAAGTAGGTGCAAGAACTTCCCTCAAAACAACTGGTCCTGAGTAAAGGAGGAACTGTCTTAATTCTGTGGCCTTCCACCTGTCAAGTTCCTGCAAACCCCTTGGCTGGCGAGCAAACTCCCTTGGCAACTTTCCTTTCAGATGATCTGAAATCCTGCTCCTTTGTTGAAATGACAACTTGCATGTATTAGGCCCTTGCTTCATGAAATGCAGCATTCTCCGAACCACACCCAAACAGACCAAGTGCATGTAGTCCAAGGCAAACCCATGGATACATGAGATTCCTGCAACAGTCAGTGGGGATATCTGAACTTGATGATTCTTATATACCCACTGATGGAAACCGTCTTCAGTCCTTGGAACGGCACCTTGTTCTTTGGCCCCAAGAACAACCCTTCCGTCATAGGTGCCTCTGATAGTGCATCGCTCACAAGAATGATAACTGTTGTGATTCTTAATGCACTTCAAGAATGCCCTGGCAGGAGCATCACATATGAATGCTTTCACAGACAGTTGAAGTGCTTTGCCTCCATGAACAATGCCGTCTTGCTGCAACTGCTGCAACTCCTGGAGAAAGTCACTTAAGTACTCTTCCACTGAATTTGGTTTAGCAACTCCACAGTAGAGGGCCACAATGAAAGGAGCAAAGTCATGAAAGTTACAGAGTATGGGCCACATTTGCAAGTTGGAGGATTTAAAAAGGGGCACACCATCAATGTTAAAGCACAAATGTAGGTGCTCAACGATTCCTGGACGCTGAGACAAAACTTTTAATATGCCAGAAGCAATACCAAAGTAGGCATAGTGTCCACCACATTTTTCAACTGTTGCCACTTTCTTTGGTGTTTGCAACAGTGTTCGGGAATCCTTTGGGAGCCGATGTCCTTGTCGCCTAAGGATCTCCAGCATCTCATTAAGAGCAATTCGCTTGCAGCTGTTCGTGGTGGCCCAGGCTGCAAGCTCCTCACCCAGATCAGGAACGGCTTCTTCTGAGGACTCATCAGACAGATTTGGGGTTTCTGAGTCAGACGATAGCACCACATCAATATCTGAGTGATCAGGTGACAATGTAGGTGACAAAACCTCCTCATCCACATTTCCCAGCATTTCATCCTCCTCACTCGAATTCTCAGCCAGTGCAAGGACTTCAGCATTACGCTTCCTCCAGTTCCTTAGATATGCCATCACACTGCAGCGATGCTGCAAGACATGTTTTATTAATTATAGAACAATTTAGTAGTGCTGGGCAGTATACCGGTCTCACGTTAGGTTGTTCATTACCACGGTAACCTCTTGCGCGTCCACTCTGAATGCGATTTTGAAAGCATCGGGAGCTAAGCTGATCGTAGTGAACATTGGTAGCAACGGTTCTACGATCTACTTAGGCATACGATGCTTTTGGGAAAGGCAGCACATTTGAATTCTGCGGTGTAATGCGATCTCATGCAGAATGCAGATCAGTGATTGGATATATCATAATATTCAATACAATAAACAATACAAAACATTTAAAAATGATGCAGATGAGACATCATTTATTAAACATATACAGGCTTCAGGTCCAGTGATTTTAAAAGCATTAATTGCCTAATAGCAATTTATACATGTTGATTTACATATCTGAGTGAAAAAAACATTTTCTATGTATCCACCTCAGCCTACAGGCTATGCCCATTGATTAAATATCAACAAGTAGGCTAATCAAATCCTATGGGTGTAACATAAACGTCACTTGCAGTGACATGACAGTGAACACAGTTACATGTAGGGACTTATTACGGGCACCAATATTCCGTTTAAAACGGGAATAGTCCTGGCATGTAACTGTGCGAGGATGGATACCCGACCCGAGCCCAGATATATAGAAATTATGTTCAGGTTCGGGTCGGGCTCGGTCACATCAGCCACTGATGATAAGGCATTGAACATTTTAAATTTAAAACAGCTTATTATGTAGGTAGCCAATGTGCCTGATGCTTTTACTTGATGCAAACGTTCGTTTTTGTGATTAAAATACATAAAATATTACCATAACATCTGTCCTCCAGTGTGTGGAAATTTGTTTATGTAGCCGTGACAACACGTTAAGAGCGCTAGTTGCTCCGTGCACGCTGATGCGCTCATCCTGTTGACATTTCCGAATGCCTTCTATAAAAGCACGGATTCCACACAAACAAACGTAGGCTATGTGTCATTAGTATGAGAAAAAAAATGGGATTTTAACTGTCGGTCTCGGACATAAATATCTTCATGCCTGTCGGACGCGGGCCGGGCTCGGACAGAAAAATTCGTCCCGATCCGCACTCTATGCTCACTGACCCATGGACGACAACAATCAATGAAGACATAATGTTACAACCATTTGTTGACTTAGGTTGCTTAAGCTGTTATTTCACACCTTGAATACGCGACTATATTACATATAGTAATTAATTAATAATTGATGTATATGTGACGAATCGATGCATATTTTGCGTCGACGTCAGCGTTGTCCCAGTCCTAATTTTGCTAAATATCCGTTCAACGGGAGCATTTGTGCCCAATAGAGACATGGCAAACTGACAAAGGAGACCTATGTGTAACTTAGCTACTTTTTTGAACGTAATCTCCCTGCTTTTGAAATGCGCGTTGGCTGCACAGAATCAGTATCAGATTGCAGAAGCAGACCGCTACGTGACGCGCGCGCGCACACACACACACACACACATTGTTAAAATCATACGATGGCAGATATAAAGGATCATACCGATTCCATCATACCGGAGTGTAAACGTTACACTAACATCAGGTTAAGTTAGCTAGCGTTAGCACGCTCAGGTAAAAGGATGGCTGTGAAATTATTCGACATAATTCGGAAAATTACACCCATTAAAATTAAGTAGCCTGTGTATAAGATGGTGTATTGACATAAAAACAACAATAGCATGCTAGCTGGTTACTTACCAGGATTTGGAAGTGAATAATTTTGCAAATCTCTGGCAGTTGGGCTGTGTGGCAGTTAGGCAGTGAGACGACAGTGGTGAGAGCGAGCGGTTATGCAGATCTGCTACTTTCCCGCGCGACATGGCCAGGATGTGACGTCTTTTTGTAGTCAATTTGTAGTCCATGATGATTATTTAAAAAATCAGCTTCAATATCAGATTAAATTTACCTTAATATAGTATATGCAATTATAGTGTCTGCTGTCATTTTAAACGTGAACTAAATGTAAACATGCTATTTAAATAAATAAAAACACACATGCAAAATACATAGATCTAGGCCTACAACTTTCAAGATGTTGAAAATGAGTCGCATTGATTTACAATTGTAATAAATATACT
This sequence comes from Aspiorhynchus laticeps, assembly GCA_023376895.1. Lineage (NCBI taxonomy): Eukaryota > Metazoa > Chordata > Actinopteri > Cypriniformes > Cyprinidae > Aspiorhynchus > Aspiorhynchus laticeps. The sequence goes on from JALXFT010000749.1 coordinate 12,445, forward strand.
TTTCAGACATTGTTTTGACATAAATTTGACGTCTTATTTCCTGACATCAAATCAACATCGATTTAATGTCAATGATATTGACCTGAGATATAGGGACCAGAAAAAACATGTCAGATTGATACCTTTGTTGGGCCTCTTTACAACCACAAGAAAATTATTACAAAATATAATGAAAATATGCATATTCATGCATGTCATACATGGTGGTCAAAATCTTGACTATTTGTTGATGTCAAATTGACGTCAAGGTGCCCGCTGGGTGGGCTTTGTTCATTGGTAGTTGTGTGTATGAGGGTCGTGAAATGTTGTAAACTGCGAAAATGAAGTCTCAAAATCCAAATGAACCGAACAAGATTGACTCGAACAAGATGTCGATAAATGCACGCGTGTCACCTGATCCGCAAATGCACGGATTCCTTTTTGCATGAGCAATTTATGATATATTAATGCAGAACATAAAATTTTTATTCGCAAACATGTCTGTATTTGTATAAATCGCTGCACAATCATTTAATCCCGAATTCCACAGATTCAAATTGAAAGGCATTTGTTTGTGGTTAGTAAGATACACACATAAAATTTATGCAGTCCATGGATAATTGTGCGTGCATCTATAAATCAATTTGAGTCTAATATCATCCCATATAACTGGCTGTGTTTACATTAATTTTGCATCATTTTGATACGCAACATTAAACCACTTACATGGAGTCGCGCACACACAGCTGCATGCACGAGCAGTCTACACAAACAAAGCGCGCGTCAGCATTTGAAATTGAAAGCAGCCTTCTGTTAGTGAGGTTCATATTTTAAATATATAAGTCCACTGCATTCCAAACCACATAAATGATGACTTCATAGAGCATTTGTAAGGAAAATACCGACGGGCGAGACCGCACACTTCAAGTGTAACGTCAAACGCGCGTCTCTCACAGCGCATCCTGTGCAATGAAGCCCGTGAATGTCGTTGTAATTCGCTTCAACCTTTCCAAACTTTGAAAAATTATTTTACCGACGGTTCGAGTGGTGTATGTGTGTGAGGAATTGGAAGCAAGCAGAATA